>ML977597.1:0-299102 GCA_010015725.1 Amniculicola lignicola CBS 123094 | reverse complement strand
CTAAAAGGTATAAAGTTACTAATTAATTTATTCTAGATAATTATTATTATATAATATACTAAGGAGAACTTTAGGATACTAGTGCAGCTATAGTATCTACAGTTGGAAAAGTATAACTTAAGGCCTACGTATAAGAGTACCCTTAAACTAACATTAACTAGATACCTAGATCTATAAATATCAGTTTTAGTAGCTAAGGATCTAAAGGATTAATTAGTACTATACAGATCTAGAACCCAATTAGAATAGTTATATACTATATCCTAGATATACTAACCCTATTCCTCCTCTGCCTTGCAGATACTAACAGACTAGGTATATACTATATCCTAGATATACTAACCCTATTCCTCCTCTGCCTTGCAGATACTAACAGACTAGGTATATACTATAATAATACTCTTAATATAATTATATGAAAGGATAGAAGTACTATCCCTATTATCTAAAAGTAGGGATACCTATTTTTCAATATTAGTAAGAATGAGATTACTATATTCTTTATAGAAACGCAACTTTAATGTCTCTATTAATACTTTAGATACCCTTATATAGAGAGGCTTTATAGTATACTTACTAGAGCTGGCTATAAGGCTAACTATACTATACTAGAGGAAATTCACAAATTCTGTTATTACTACTAATTACATAACCTAGCACCTTATTAATTTAAGTTTAGTATTAAGGATAATACTAACTTTAACTATAAGATTATTATCAACGTTGTATACATTAGTGGAAAGGATATCCTCTATATTATTAATGCCAATATATTATTTCAGGCTGCTATCTTCCTTAAATCTATATCTATATAAGATATATAGGACATACTCTGCAAATACTAGATTAATACCTATTAAGGACTACCTAACTTTATTGTATATAACCTAGGAACTAACTTCACCTCTAAAGACTTCTGTAATTATACAAAGATTATAGGAGTAGAATATAAATAGATACTAGTTAAGGCCTACTAGGCTATAGGAAAGATTAAATATATATATACGCCGCTCCAACGCACGTATAATATCCTATATACTAAATTAGGGCATAATATAGAGGATAAGGCTATCCTCCAAATAGCAGTAAAGGCCCTATTAGGCGGGAGTGGGCTGAAGAGCTATTATACAAAGGTCTACTACAAGTTAACTAATAAATCAAAAAGCTACCAGATTCTAGAACGTATAGAAGAAGATGTGGAGGAGAGAATAAAGAAGAGAAGCAAAAAGGGGGAAATCTCCTAGAATCTTATACCTAGATAGCCTCCCTAAATAATAGTAATTACTACTTATACCTCCTTACAGATTGGTTAATTAACTTATTATCTAATATACCTCTGTTTATACTCTACAATATAATAACTTACTTAACCCCTCTTTTAACGCACCTCTGTTCGTATACTACGTCCTAATAAGCATATTTTAACTTACTTAATCTTAAGGACTATTTATACACTCTAGCTATTTACTAGATCTAGCTACAGAAGCTCTCTATACTAACTTACTAACTCCACCAGCTATTTATATAGGAGCCTAAGCTATAAGGGGTATAGACTAGGCACTAGAACTGCAAGATTTCAATAATTAATTAATATACACTAGTAAATTATATCTATACAACCCCTTAGTAGAAACAGCTTTTATAGAGAGCCTTATCTCTAGGCAAGATTAAGGTCTAACTGCCCTAGATAAGGGCATAGATAAATCAGGTAAACCTTCCTAACCTAAGGTATATAAGGGGCTTACATAATATACAGGGCTAGTAAGGGAGGACATAGATTTGATATTGTAATTAGGTATCTAGAGACTATAACTAAAGGAATGTATAGATAAAGCAACTTAATTAATAAAACAAAAAGTTGCCAGTGTCTATATATAGATAATTTAGGGGTATTAACTAGCCTGTATACAGGATTATATAAGCTTACCTTATGTAATTAGCTATATAGAGGCTTAGTAAGGGGTACCTAAAAGCTGAGCTTTCGTCTAACTCAAGGTAGACATAAATAATACCAACCCCTAATTGTGCACTACCTAGTTATATCCTATATATATATATATACTACAGATATATATATTAGGATAGAGCTACCTATCTACAGCGTATATTAAAGTCTATTTAATACTATTAGAGTATATTGCCCATTTCGCAAGGAACGTAATTTTTAGAAGATATAATATTCATTTAAGGTAACTAGTTTATATCCTCAAGGGTATTTAACTATAGAGCCTACTATAGGTTCTAGGATAATATTATATGTATTAGTGTTATTTCTTGCAGAGCTAATATGTTATAGGTTAGGTCTATTTAAGTAATAGATGCTATAGGGAAATAAAAAGAAATAGTAAGTGCTGTGCACTTAGCGCTATCCCTAGAGCTAAGCTATAGTAGTTTTATATTAATGGCTTATACTAGTTATAGGATAGTAGTATTTCAGTTTTTATTCTTACTATTAAGACTTGCTTTTTAGGGTGTAACTTCTAGTAGATACTATTTTATACAGCCTAACTAAAATACCTATAGTCCTGTCTATTATTATCTAGTATTAGAGTTGCTAACCTTTTAGCTCCTACTAAAATTCTCTTCTTAAATACTATCCCTGTATTCTGTCCTATCTCAAGCCAGCTATATACCCTATCTGTTACTAGGTCTAGTTCTTCTTTGCCTATGCTTTCCTTGGCATTTGTTTTACCTAGCTAGAGCTTCTTACGTAGGCTTTTATGCGCAATAGATTTACATAGGCAATTCTTGTCTTAATAGAGCTTATTAGTAATATAACCCTAAAGGCAAAGTCCTTAAGTAGTAGATATAATAGATAATAGATATATATTAGTAACTTTGCAATCGTGTTTTATAGATCCCTTAATTAGACTATATAGTTAATAATGTAGTTTAAGGTAATACAGGCCAAGTCCCTAAACTAGATCATTTTCTAGAATCAAATCTGGACCCTTGTAGTTTAGAAATAAGTATTCTTAGGTAGTAAAGAATAGCTAACCTCTACTATATTATGTGAGAATGTGCAAATTTGGAAAATACTTATTATACTGTAATAATAGATAGTTTAGGCAAGGGATTTAGCTTCTAGGTGCTATATCAGCCTCCTATTATTTAGTGTTACAAGTAGGGACAAGGCTAATTCACTTAATAGACTCACATAGGGTAAAATTAGACGCCTTACGCTAAGGTAGCATAGAATGGGACACTTTACGCTATATATAGTACAACTTAATATCTTACAACTAGATAGGATAGTGCTTTTTTGAAGGATTATTATAGCTATAGTATAATTCAAATCCTAAAAGAAAATTTCAAGCTTCTTAACATGTAACTAATCAAGGGGAAGGTACTACTATACCTATCTATTAACAGAAAGGTCCCAAAAAGTACCCCTTCTAGATTAACCTTATTAACATCTATTTAATAGTGATCTATTCCTTTAACATCTATTAGTATCTATTAGTATCTATTAGCATCTATTAACAGCTCAAGATTTCTCAACTAAAATCAAACTATTAACAAACGACTTTCTTAAACTATAGCCTCTCAACTAACTATTTAAGCTATTAAGTAGTAATACGTAGTCTCTGTAAGAGCCTACCTATTAAATTTCCTATTCTATCTAACTATTTTTAGATAGTTTACCTAGAATGGAAAGGAGAACCCTCTAAGTCTTATAATAATAGCTAAGTCTTTATAGACCAGCAACTCGCCTTTATTAACTAAAGACTCTGTAACGCTGGGGGATTCGTAGAAAGCTATTATAAAGACCTTCATAAGTTTTAATACATGTTTACCCCCCTATAGAGAAAATGCGCAGCGTATAAGTATATATATTATAATAAAAAACAACGTAGTATCTAATCCTCCTAGGCGTATTAAACAGTCTGTGCCTAACATAAGAAAGCCCTTAATAACTTAGCTAAGATAGCTAGTAAGTACTAGTCCCTATAGAAGGACTTTGATAGTATATAGATAACTATCCTTGCCTAATAATTAGTAGTCTAGGAGTATAAATAACAGCTTACTACCTAAACTTTACTAGAGCCTAAGGTTAGTAAAGTAGAAATAAATACAGAGTAGCTTCAAGCTAAGATTACAGAGCTGGAGAAGGAAAACATAGAAATGCAGAATATACTAGTAAGTGCTACTAACTATATCCTTAACTCTAAGCAAAAGCTTAGTAAACTTAAGAGGATAAATAGCATAGTAAAGTCTTAAGAGATAGAGTTATTTCCTTATAAAGAGTCTACAAGTATTAGCAAGAGGAAGAGAGATAATAAGGATAAAAATAAAGGGGAATTAAAGCAATATAGTATGCCTGCTAAGAAGGGCCGTAAGAGGAAATATTAGATAGTTTATAAACTTTTGCCTTTACTACCTTGTATTTTATTTTTCTATCTACTTTGTAACGTTAGTTTATAAAATTATACACGTTATCCTTAAGGCCTTATTACTCTTTAATATAAGTCTAAAAAGCTCTATTTAAGGCTCCTATCTGTTCTAATGTTAGGCAGGAGCCCTAAAATAGCCTTAAGTATAATTAAAACGCAGTATATATATACAGCTGTAATCCCTAGAAATATAAAAACTATATATAAACTTAGTAATATACTTAAGTAGAAGTAAACTAAAATCTTTCTATAAGCCCCTTCTTATAGGTTTCCCTTAGGTAATACTATTAATGTAGAAGCCCCCTACAAAATTAGGCCCCCTATACTAACTAAAGATACTTATAAAAATTTGGGAGGGTTAAAGAAGATACCTATACTAAATCTTTCATAGCTAATTAAGTAGAAGATATATAAGAATAACTAATTAAGACGTAAGCTTAACTATAAATAGGAATAGTATTATATAAGCTATTAAGTAAGGATGTATATTGCAGCAGAAGTGAGTCAAGTTATTAAGTCCCTTTACTAGGCACTTATAAACTTCAAAGAGCTATATAAGGAGATAGAAGTAGAATAAGAGTTAAATAATTAATAGGAGTCTAGTGTACTTAGGTTAACAATAGTATACCTCCTAGTTATATAAGTGTGTATTAACTTTTAGTATATAGTTAATCTATGCAGAGTGAGCTCTTAGTATACTTACTCTACACCTCCTATCCTCCTTACCTTAATATAGCTGAAATAGAGCCTACCTACCTAACTATCTACATCTTGTCACAGCAATATAAAGCCTAAGCCTATTATTATAGGTTTAATGCTATAATTTAGTTTTAAGCTTATGTCATTAGAATTTTAATTCAATTCATCTGTAGTAACGTACTTGTACCTAAAGTAGTTAGAGCTAATAGCGCCTTAGTATATCTTTATTATATTTAGGCTAGTGTTAGGTAGTTGTATTCTTTTAACATATTATTTATCTTGTTAGTTAATTAATTGACTATGAGTTACGCTAGGATCTTATAATAACATTAGAGTAATCTTAGTCCCTGTCTCCTTCATTGGCTCTCTATAAGGATTAACTAGTAGTGGGTATATTACCTATTACCTCCTAAGATAGGTTGTAACAATTGTTAACTAATGTAAAAGATACTATATATAATATACTTACTGGTAACATCTGATATTAAGCTATATAATAGATAACTATACTTCTTATAAGTAGTTCTGTAAGAAACATAGACCTAAGCCCCCTAATAATTATTATAGGTAAAACTTTGTATTATTCAAAACTATTCTAAGAATTAGTTTAGTAGGGTACTAGTTCTGGTACCCTTCTCTAGTAGCATTTAAATTTATTTTTAGTAGCTGTTCTACTTACCTAATATTCCTAAATTATAATTGAAAACTTTGTATAAAGAATCCAACTGTTAATAGTAGTACTAATAATAGATATACCCTAGTTAGGGTCTAACTTAGCACTATAATCTCTACCAAAAATAGAAGCAATATAGAGGGATTAGGATTACTATAAATATATGGTAAGGGGTTAGAAGTGGCCCACCCCTAAGATATCCCTCCTCTTTTAGAAATACAATCGTGTTTTAATATATAGTAGTATTCTACATAATTGATAAAATCCATCTTAGACCCTATATACCTACTACTATAGCGGAGTAGTTAACTAAAGACAGAAATAAATAGCTAAAGAAACAATTACGCGGATTAGAAAACAAGGTTTACTAATATAGAGAGCTAGGCGTTGATATTGCATTAGTTATAGGTTTTTAAGAGAAAGAGGGCAGCTATTCTTATACAACTTCAGAGGAATTCTTATAGAGGATCTTACAGATTATAAGTATTCTTAGCTAATTACCTATATCTTTCTAATGCAGTAAATAGTAATTATATCTTAAGTATATAAACCAACTTCCTAAAGATATAAAGAGAATGGATATATAATCTAGTTCTGTGAATATACGCTAGATTAAAAAGAGGAGGATTAAAAGAGCTAAAAGAGTTAACGTATTAGAGCAACCACTAATAAATACAATATTAGGCCAAACTATAGCACAGGACACTGTTAATAGAAAAGTATTATTCTTCCTAGAGCTACCTACCCTTAATTTGCCTATACTTGTAAGGGGGAAATTTTAAGGGAAAATAGTCTAAAGGCGGAATTGCGCAAATGAGTAAGGTGTATCCCTATATAGTAAGACACACAGTATAGCAAGACAAAGGAGGGGTACTTTGACTTTTAGTAGCTAAAACATTGTACACATAGTGAATACTACTATAATTCTTTAAAAATAGTCTACTGTAGCTAATATTAAATATCTACAATTTACTCTTTCCTAAAAATTATATTCATATTATTACTTCTAAGCCTAATTTGTTCTATACCTTCTTTTATTATATCTAAGCATAGCTACTATTAGATACAATTTTGGATAAAAACGGCCTAGAATTTATCTTATAAACCGCAACTGTAGAGAGGCTTCTTATAAATTAGGATAAGCCTATAAAGGTAGTGCTATACCCCTACCCTACCCCTAGCCCTATAAGATATAGTGCTATAGTCTATTAGAGCTAGCAGATAGTTAGAACGTATAGTAGTTTAGGTGAATAATCTCTCTAGGATCTTGCACTAGGTGTAGAGCTGAGCTTAACTACTTGTATAAACTATAGAGAATAATACATCTTATATTAAGAGTTGTACAAGCTGTATAGTCTTATTAGTATATCTTAGTTTATGTATATTATAAAATTCATAGATATAAGGTACATGATATATTATGTAATAAGGCTATGCAATAACTAAATACAGCTAGATTACCCTGTATAATAAAGCTTCATTATATTATTCTATTAAATAACTGCCTCCTAACTTATTATATCCTATATCTTTTAAGTATAATGTGTAAATGGGCTTGTAGGACCTACGCATCTTGTTGAAGTAATCCTAAACACAAGATCCATCACTATATTAATTAATGTCAAAATGCAACTTAAAATAATAATACGCCCTACATCCCAGCAAGTGGATATTAGAGGGATTTACCACTTGCCTACGACATTTAGGATATAAATATAGCTGGAGATTATCCTGTTTGTAAAGGGAATACGCTAGCTAATTTATCTAACTAATACTAGTATGTTTATCCATTCCCTAAGGCGTATCTAGAGATTATAGTTAAGCCTACTTACGCCCTACGTCTCCAAGATCCATAAATATACTAGATTAAAGTTGAATTAGCTAACATAATAATAAAAATTAGGAGAAACCGAACGTACAATAGCTCCTTAGAGACTTTGAAAATTTGAAGTTCCAGCTGGCTAAGGTTAATATCTAGGATTATTTTGCAGTAGAGATTAATAACAAAGAATAAATAGGAAGGTAAAGACGGATTAAACAATATATATATAAAGAGATCCTTGTCTAGATTAAGACCTTATAAATTGAAAAAGGCTTTAAGTATCTTATTCTAAGTCTTCTAATGTTGCTTAGGATATTTAAGAATAATGCGTTTCAGAGTGGTGTAGCTTATTAGGTAAGAATTATAGGTATAGTGTATTTAAGCTATAGGAGAGCACAAATATTATAAAGGGAATTAATAGTAGATATATAAGAGGCAGTAAGTAGCTAAGCCCCTAGCCTTAGTGCGAATAGTTATATACTATAGTAGGGAGGCTTATTACTATCCTATGTTCCTCCACTAAGGCGCTAATTATAACCCTTAGTGAAGCTTCTACTATAGGATAGTCCTGTAGCATCTTACCTATCTTATTACTATACTACTTTATCTTCTACTAACCCTCTATTTCTATACCACTTTTATCCTATATAAATACTCTACTCTACCTAGCCCTTATAAACTTTTTATAACCTAAGCTCCTTATAGACTATATAGGTTAAATATAAGTATATCTATATAGTGCTAATAATTGCAGGGCTCTATACAAAGAGCTATTTATTATATACTATATAACAGCTGTACTACTAAGATATATAATATCTTTCTACCTTTATATATACTTGCAACTATAGCTTTCTGCTAGTAATACTTAGTCTACTTACTAGAGTAGAGGCTTCAATCTTAGTATTCCTCTTACTCTATCCTAGCTATCCTACTACTTAGTATATATCTAGGTAATAGTATACTTAGGAAGTATAAGAATATAAGAGGGCTAGAGTAGGTCTTCTACTTAGTTAGTAGAGGGGTTAATAGTAAGTCTATAGGGCTTAAGGGCAACATAATAGATATTACAGAAGCTACTAAGGTAAATATAATCAGGCTATTAGACTATATCTTAAAGCTGTATAATAGGTGTATTAGAAGCAGATTGTGGTATTATAGTTTTGCGGTTTAGCGGTTTCAATGCTAGATACGTTTATTAACTTTAAATAAGCACTAAGGCCTTAGAACCCCAGCCCTACTCCTAATCTAAAGTCAGATTTTAGATGTTCTACAGTACTTAGTAGCAGTACTATATAGCTATAGGCCTAACAGCTACTACAGATATATTACTATACTAATAATAAGGTTAGATATACAGAGTTATTCTATACTAGCTAGGATTAGTACTTACTTCTATGTAAGGTACTAATTAGTATAGTAACCCTATATAAATTTACCTACGATAGTATATATAAGGCTAAAGATAAGTTATAGGTATTAGAGTAAGGTTTTTAGGCTAGTACAAGACTATTTTACAAAAATCTAGAGTGAAAAAGACATAGTATTAGTACTATAGATGTTATAAGGCGTTGGGTGTAGATTGTATAGGAGTTTCCCAGCTGTAGGTAGGCTGGCCTAGATTAGCCTAGATAGCTATATACTATGCTAGCAGAGTTTTTACAGCAGTATATAGACCTATTAAGGGGCATTTATTAGATAACAGAGGATTGCATTAGTTACTATATTGTATTAATCTATATCCTTTTTTTATAATATAATCCTCTACCCCTAACTATTAATAATAGACATAATAGCTACTATAAGGTCTAGATTAAACGCCTAAGGGGTTAATACCCCTAAGGTGGAATTAGGACTATCCTAACTACAGTAAGCCTAAGTAGTTAATACTAACATACTAACCCTAATAGAGAGCTAAATATAGGTAGGTAATATGCTAGTAGACAGTAACAACTAGGGCCAAATCTTAGAAGATAGCTATAGGGTAGTAATACCTACTCCTAACGATGAAGAACAACTCCTTCTAGAAATTACTAAGGTAGAATAACAACAATGACTAGCTAGTAGGTAGGCCTAACTAAGGGCTATCTAGGAATGTACCTGCACCCTTAACGCAGGGGAACTCCTAATTAATCTCCTAGAAAACCTTTAAGGAGGATAGTTACAAGAAGGAACACTAGTAAGCTATACTTAGATACTACTAGAAGCTATAGATAACCTAGGGCAACCTATAGCTATAACTAGCTTTAGGCTATAACTCCTATAACTAGAGCTACTACTAAGATTTAAAGGTAAAGGATAGGCCTAACTTAACTACTGGATCTAGGGATATAAATACTTCCTAGACTCCCTAGCCCTAATATTCTACTATAACAAGACTAACTTTGTAAAGAGATACCTTAGGGATAAATAGTTAGACTTCTAGGAGTAAGTAGTAAGGGCTATCCCTATTAAAGAATAATAATATATAGCTACCTAGGACTTTATAAAAGAGACTATACTAAATATACTTAGTAGCCTATAGGAGAGGGAATAGTAAGCCTACTAATAAGTTAAGAATATATATATAGGATTATACTCCCCTATAGAGCTCCTTAACTTCTTAAAGATATAGTAGGAAGATATTAACCCTACTACAGCCTTATAAGATAACTACTACTAGTATATATATAAGTATTATTTAGCCCTAAGTAATAGGATCTAATAAAGGCTAGAACTTCAGCCCTAAGTATAGATAAGCTTAATCCTCCTAGAAATAGCAGCTAACTAGTACTAATGGGTGATCTTGAAGGTAAGCTATGCCTAAAACCCCTAGGGTACCCTAGATTACCCTAGGATAGGGGGGCTAAGCTTGAAATGTAATAAAACTAAGGAGAATACTAAACCCCCTACTAGGGGAACCCCTTTTTAAGGATATACTCTATTACTACTATAGGTATTCTAAGTACTATAAGGGACCCCTACTAATAACTATACCCCTAGGTACTAGATCTATAGAGCCCTAGACTATAGGAAAGTAGACTACCTAAAGAAGGGTAACTTAGGAAAAGACTGGCCCTAGAGAGTAACCCCTAACTCTTAATAGGTAGGGTAGTCTATATAAGGGGTATAGTGGCAGTAATAGAAAGTAGGAGGAAGGTGCCCTTAGGGCTAGGGTTAATACTAATTATAATTAAGGTAACTCTCTAGGGACCTATAGGCAAAATATATACAAAGGCCCTTATTAATAGGGCTACTAAGGGTAACTTTGTTAGTAAACACCTAACTACTTATATCTAGGTTAAGGTAGAACTAGGTATAAGGATGTTTCTAGTATTGAATAGACAAGAGATAATAGTTCTTAGTTAAACCTAACTATCCTATATAGCCCTAGATAGCTATAGGTAGGTCTAGGGAAGTAAGGATAACTTTAAGGTTAGTAATATTAAAGGATTTAATATAGTCCTAGGGATGCTATAGTTAGAGAAATGGAACCTAAGTATAAACTATATTACTAAGTCTATCTACTTCTATAGGCACCCTAAACTAAGATAAACTATTAGCCTTAAGAGCACTTAATACTTCTCCTATACCCTCTATAATAAGGATAATACAGCCTACCTACTAGTAGCTAGAATAATAGTATTAATAATAGACCTAATCCCTACAGAATATTAAGACCTTAGGTAAGCCTTCTTAGAGGAGGATATAGGTATCCTAGCAGATTACGGTCCACATGAGATAGCTATAGAACTAGAAGCTAGAAAGGACCCCCTATATAGGCTGTTATACAGTCTCTCAGCTATAGAAGCTATAATACTCTATAAATACATTAAGAAGAACCTAGCCTAGGGATAGATATAAAGATCTAAGTCCAAGGCCAGCACTCCTATCCTATTTGCAAAGAAAAAGGACAGAATACTAAGGTTATATATAGATTACTACAGCCTAAATATAATTACTATAAAGAACTACCACCTACTACCCCTAATTAGGGAATCCCTAGATTGCCTTAGGGAGGCCCAGATATACACAAAGCTCAATATCTGTAATACCTACTATAGAATCCAGATCCAATAAGGTAATAAATGGAAGATAGCCTTCTATACTAGGTATAGGCACTTTGAATATATAGTAATGCCCTTTAGCTTAACTAATGCACTAGTGGTATTCTAGGCCTACATTAACACTATTTTATCTAACCTTCTTAACGTCTACTATATTATATATCTAGATAATATACTTGTATACTCCTAATCTAAGATAGAATATATAAGCTAGGTAAGGGAGGTACTTACTAGGCTTACCTAATACTAGCTATATGCTAAACTATTGAAATGTAAGTTCTATACCTAGAAGGTAGGCTACCTAGGTTTTATAGTTATGCTAAGAGGTATTAAGATAGAGGAGGACTAGGTATCCTCTATCTAATCCTAGCTAGAGCTAAAGTTAGTTTAAGAGGTCTATATCTTCCTTAGCTTTGTAAACTACTACCAGTAATTTATTAATAGGTTCTCTTAAATAGTATCCCTACTACATTAAATAACTCAATAGCTATCTAGGGTAGTTAAGGGTAGATATAGCTAAAGGCAAGAGGAATTATAGATCTTAAAGCTAGAACCCTAGGTAAGGATAGCCTTTAAGGAACTACGCCTATTGTTTACTAGCAGCCCTATCCTAATCTATTTTAACCCCTTAAAACTAATTCACGTAGAGATGGATACCTTAGGGTTTACTATCTCTAGAATCCTAAGCTAACCTGTTGCTAGGGAGGGATAGAAGGACTAATAGCACCTAGTAGCCTTCTACTCCTAGAAGATGGTAGCTGTAGAACAAAACTATAACACCTATAATAGAGAGATACTAGCAATAGTAGAGGCCTTTAAATACTGGTGCTACTACCTAGAAGGGGTAGCCTATAATGTAGAGCTCCTAACTAACTACTATAACCTCTAAGGGTTTATAATAACTAAAGCCTTAACTAGGTAATAAGTATAGTAGGCAGAGTAGCTTATAGCCTTCTATTTCTATATCTATTACTAGCTAGGGCGTATAAACCCTATAGATAGCCCTTTACAATAGCTGGACTATAAAGACCTAAGCGCTATAGGAGATAGCAAAGATAACTTATTTAACTCTTAACTCCTCTACGAATTTCAGGCCTAGCTTACTCTAGATAAACTAGTGCTACTAAAGAAATTTGTTGCGGTTACCACCTAAGGGCAATCTAGGCTTAATAACCCTAGATCTGCCCTAACCACTAGCAGCAGGACACTAGGGCGAAGGATTACCCCTAGGGTCTAGGACAGAGAAGTAATTAACTCTAACCTAACCTTGTCTATTATATCTGCCTATATAGTAGGCAATATATATATAGCTTAGGTTAGAGTATTATAGGAGGTGAAAGACTTACTGTACCCTAAATAGGTATCTTAATAGAATAAACTCCTAGAAGGGATACTCTAATACAAGGGAAGGGTGTATATCCTAGAAGGGGCCTACCTAGCAATATTATAAGCCTGCTATAATAGTGCTATAGTAGGCTACTTTAGCTTCAAATATACACTTGAGCTAATATCTTGTAAGTTCTAGTAGCTAGGGTACTAGAGTTATATTAAGGAGTATATTTTATCCTATATAGCCTATACTAGAGTAAAACTAACTAGATATACTAGGTACAGTTAATTACAACTATTACCTATCCCTACTAATATCTAGGAGGATATTACTATAGACTTTATTATAGAACTACCCCTAAGTAGCCTTTGTAGCTATAGCTATAATAGTATCCTAGTTATAGTAGATTACTTCTTAAAAATGGCCTACTATATACCAACTAAGGGTAATCTAAAGGTACTAGAGCTTACTAAGCTATTTTACTAGGAGGTTGTTAGGCTCTATAGCCTACCTAAGTTAATTATATCTAACTAAGGTATCCTGTTTACAAGCACCTACTAGAGTATATTCACTAAGTGTCTAGGGTTAAAAAGGCTACTTAGCACTACCTTCTACCTATAGACTAATAGGCAGATAGAGTATATAAATTAAATACTAGAATAATATCTCTAGGTCTTCTATAACTATAAATAGGATAACTAGGCTCTTCTACTAGTAGATGTAGAATTTGTATATAATAACTCCTAGTAAGAATCTACTAAGTATAGTCTATTCTAGGTAGTATATAGTAAGGATATATGGGTTATAGGGGCCTAGGAGACCCTAGGTAGGGCTGGGAGGAACCTAAAGGTACTGGATAACTAGTCTATAGTAGAGGTAATCTAAAAAAGCTTTGCTAAGAACTTAGCTAAGGTGTAAGAATACTAAAAAAGGGTATTTAATAAGAATTACCTCCCTAAGGAGTTCTTAGTAGGAGACCTAGTTATGCTGGATATGTGTAATATTAAAATAAGCTATCTAAAAAAGAAGCTTAAAGATAAGTACTAGGGACCCCTATAGATAACTAGACTAGTAGGGAAATAGGCCTATAAACTAGACTTAAGGGGTTAGAGCTAGATCTATAATATCTTCTATGTTGGACTACTAGAAGAAGTACCTAATATAAACCTAATTCTTAGGGACTAAGCCCTAGAAAGGAAGGTTATACCCTAAGGAGGGGAGGATATATTTAAAGTAGACTATATTATTAAAAGATATATAGAGGGGGATATTTAGCTCTACTATATCTAATAGAAAGGATACTTAGATAAGGATAATTAATAGTTACTAGCTATAGATATTAGTAACTTAGCTATAGCTAAGTTTATAAAACCCTTTAATATACTTTATAAGCGAGCTACCTATATAAGTAAGCTGCCTACCCTACTAACTTTTTGTAACGCGTTACCTTTAAACAATAATAACTTAACCAACTATAGCCCAATTGCCCTATAACAAAGGAGATATCTCTCTAGTAATCTTAGTAATTAATTAGAAGTAGATTAAGAGTGTATGAAAGGCTGTACAGATATATAACATCCCCTAAACAATACTATATAACTGATACACTAGAGCTACTACGCGACGTAATTATAAGCTAAATTCAAAAAAGCTTACTAAGCTAGAAGAGGAGGTGATTATTAGCCATATACTTGACCTAGATTCCTAAGGATTTTCGCCTACTCTAGATACTGTATAAGATATAGCTAATAAATTGCTTACTAAGTGTAGTACTGGCTAGGTTAGCAAGTAGTAGCCTAGGAACCTAGTTAACTGGATAGCTAGGCTGACTACGTGATTTAATCAACTATATAATTACCAGCAAGCTCTCTACAAAGATCCTAAGGCTATTAAAGCCTAGTTTAAGCTTGTATAGTGCACTAAGGCGAAGTATAGTATCTATAATAAGGATACCTACAACTTTAATAAAGCTAGCTTTCTTATAGGCAAGATATTATCTCAGCTTATTATTACTAGCTCAGAGAGACGCAGCTGACCAAAGGTAATATAGCTAGGTAATTGAGAATGGGTCACAGTGATCCAGGCAATTAATGCTGCTGGGTGGGTAATCCCACCCTTTATTATCTTCGCCAGCTAGTACTACCTCTCTGCCTAGTACAAGGGCAATGATATACTATACAACTGGGCTATTACAGTTAGTAATAATAGCTGGATAACTAATAAGCTTAGAGTAGAGTAGCTGAAGTACTTTATCAAGCATACAGAGGGCAAGGTAGTTAGGGCACGTTGGCTGCTTATCCTTAACAGCTATAAGAGCTATAACTTACTTAAATTTCAAGAACTCTATAAGGAGAATAATATCTATATACTCTATATACTACCTTATTTATTATACCTCCTGCAGCTACTTAATATAGGCTACTTCTTACTGCTAAAGCATAGGTATAGGTATTAGATTAAGAGCCTAATCTGCAACGGCATCAATCATATTACTAAGCTTGAATTCCTACTAGCCTACTACACTGCCTATAATTAGTTAACTATAAAGGATAATATCTGCATAAGCTTTTAAGGCGCTAGCCTAGTCCTATATAATCTAGAGGTAGTAATATTAAAGCTTGATATAAGGCTTTGTACGCTAATACCTACGCTAGAGGTTACCCTATAGGAAGCTAAAATACCCAGCAACGCACATAAACTAGAGGCTTAATTAACTCTAATCCGCAATTGTATATAGAGGCATTAGAACTCATTACCTACCTCTATTATTGCGGCGCTTAATTAGCTTAAAAAGGGCACTAAGGTAATAGTATACTTAGCTATACTTATGCGTAAGTGGATTACAAGTCTTAAGAGAGCAAATAAGGCTGCTATAGAGCATAAAAAGTATAAAAAGAAGTGGATCCAGAAGTAAGGCACCTTAACAAAGGCAGAGGGAGAGGATATTATTACTTAAAAGGAGGTTAAGCAGCAGCTAGAGGGGGAAACGCGTTAAGGTAAGGTATAATTAGGTATAAGCTAGTAGGCTTCAGTGCACTGTATACGCTGTAGAGAAACTAGCTATAACTTATAAACGTATTAGAAGTATACTATAGATACTACTTAATCTAGGATAGTTACTATAATATACTATCTTGTTGTATTATTAAGATATATTACTATAAAGGTAGAGAATATAGTAGAGTAGGTGGCTTACTTATATAGGTGGCTTGCTTATAAAGTACGTTAAGCCTTAGGGCATAGGTTAACCCCTAAAAAGAAAAGGAAAGCCCTATAGCTTAGGCAGGACTACCTATAAATAGCCTAGATAGGTATAAAATTAATTTAAAACTAACTATAGTAACCTAGTTAGAAAATATAAGTCCTGTATATAGATAGAGGTAAGTAAGTAAGGAGGGATAACCTTAGATTAGGCTAGATAGGCCTAGATAACTATAGGGGGGGCCTAGATAACCCTAAGAGGGTATATAGAAAAGTAGGAGGCATAGCCCTAGGGTATAAAACTCTACCTATAAACTACTAAATATAAAAAAGTAAGGCCTATGCCTAATAGGCTAAGACCCCCCTAGATTACTCTAGATTACCCTAGATTACTCTAAATTACCCTAGGCTAATACCTGCAAGGACTAGTTAAAGGAAGAAAGGCTTAGCTAGGTTAGTAGTATTATTAGTAGTATAGGCAAACTTATCCTTACCCTTACCCTATATCTTTAAGTAAATATAATCTATAAGGAAGGCAACCTAGCCCTTAAGAAGGGTAATATAATTAGCTAAGTTAGTATCCTACTAGATTAGCCTAGATTACTCTAGATAGCCCTAGGATATAACTTATAAGCTTAACCTACTTATATAGAGTGTTAATAACCTTACCTATAGTTTAAGTAACCTTAAGAGCCTTAACCTTAGCGTTAGAAGGGCTAAGAATGCTAGAGTCCTTAAAAGTGGGCTTACTAGTGTAGAGCAGGGTAAGAGAGCTATTAGTAAACTTACCCCTATATAAACTAAGATTATTAGTATTAGATTACCCTAGGGGGCCCTAAATAACCCTAGAGGGGGTTAGAACTTATATGCCTATATAAGCTATAAGACTCTTAGCTAAGGTAACCTACTCTAGGAGATAGGGGTTATTATTAACACTAACTAGGCTAGATAAGGGGAGTTTTGCTGTAAATACTACTAGTATACTCTTACTTAGTATAATTGTATTAGTAGTAATCTCCTTAGGTAACTATTACCCTAGATTAGCATAGATTGCCTAGGACAAGCCTAGATAGGGGCTACTAACCTAATAATAATAGTACCCCTAGTAGTAGCATAGAATATAGTATAGAAGCTCCTAGGCCTCCTCTACAGTATATAGATTCTAACTAATAAAGACTATATACTCCTAAAGATTATAATTAGCTAGTTTAATATACTAATAGACCTTAATCCCCTTACCCTGCTCTAGATTATGTTAGATAGCCCTAGATAACTTAGGGTAAGGTCCTTACTATTAATAAGGGCCTTAAGGAATACTAAGAAATATATATAGTATATATTAAATTATATTAGGGTACTAGTAAGGGTAGTAGCCAGCTTCTCCTTTATAAAATGGTTGACAAATAATATTATAGGGGATAGTGGCTAGGGTGGCATAGGCAGGTTAAGATTAGTCTAGATAGGCCTAGATAAGGGGTTAGCTAGACTAACTTAAGAAGGGGACAGGGTAGGTAGCCCTAGATAGCCCTAGATTACCCTAGATAAGGGGCCTAGAGGAGACACCAAAAATGGGAAAAAATATACTTAGTTTAGTGGAGTAGAGAATAGGAAGCTAGGTTAGATTAACCTAGATAGTTTTTAATAGGCTTGGCGCGCTAGGCTAGAAATAGAGATTACTAATCTAGGATAAACCCTAGCCTTAGTAAAATTGAGTTAGGGGGGTCTTTAACAGCGGGGTCACCTTCTATAAAGAGAAGGGGTTCTATTATAAGGTATTAGGTATAGATTATATAGGACTTTCCCAGCTGTAGGTAGGCTGGCCTAGATTAGCCTAGATAGCTATATACTATACTAGCAGAGTTTTTACAGTAGTATATAGACCTATTAGGGGGCATTTATTAGATAATAGAGGATTATATTAGTTACTACGTTGTATTAATCTATATCCTTTTTTATAGTAGAGTAGGAAGTCTATTATACTATAATAGAAGATACTTTATAAATTAGGCACAGAGACAATAATATAAACGTAATTTTAGGGGAAGAATTAGTAATAGATATTTAAGATTAGCTATAGTAAGTTATTCTTATAGAATTATAGCTATATTTATTATGCGTATAGTCTTTCTAGTAGTTGAAAGTCTAAGTAACTTACCTCTTATTTGTCCTGCTACACTATACGTCCTGCTATATAGGGATATACCTTAGTGTTTTAAATTTAAGATAATATTATTTTATATCTTGTACTTTAGGGCTTTCTATGCAGGTATATAGATTCTAAATATAATTAATTTCTATACAGCAACCTTACGTTTTAATGTACCTTTTAATATTAGTAACTATCCACTTATATTATAAAATATTTAATACTATTTCTAGGCCTCTGTTTATATGTATAATAAATATAATTGTTAGATAAAGCCTACAAATAAATGTTGCTATAGTACTACCTATAAGCTAAGCTGTTCAACGTAATTATATATAGAAAGTAATTAGTAGTTATAGCTACTTATAGTAGTAGAAATACTAGTAACTTAGTAAGCAAGTTTCTGTAAAATAGCATAGGATAAAATAAATCTTATTATTTTACTTAGTAAATATAGAAACTATTTATAAATAGTAGGTTTTGTGTATAAGTTTATAGGGGGTAGGGATTCTTCCCTTATTAGAGATAACTGCTGTATACTATGCCTCTACAAATATAAAATAAATGGGATATTACTAACCAGCTCTATTAGTCCATTTAATAGTCTCTCCTTAGCTACCCCAGCTACGTAATTTGTAGTATAATAAGCTTCTAGGTTCTAGCCATTATAATAATAGTTATAGATCTTAATAATAACAGTTTTAGGATTTCCCTTTTACTTGTTCTACTTTATATATTTCAAGTAAATAATGTACCCAGCAAGTGAGTTATCTAGGCAAGTGAGTTATCTACCCTACTAACTTCTACAACGCTTATAGTAGTCTATCTTCATAATGTAACAAGATAATATTGATATAGCAGCTATTCTAGGTTAAGCAGTATCTATAGTATACTTCTAACACGTTTATAAGTTGTAGCTAGTCTCTCTACAGCGTATACAGCGCGCAGAAGCCTGCTAGCTTATACCTAATCGCACCTTGCCTTAACACGTTTCCCCCTCTATCTGCTATTCAACCTCCCTTTAAGTAATAATATCCTCTCCCTCAGCCTTTGATAGGGTACCTTGCTTCTGAATCCACTTCTTTTTACGCTTTTTACGCTCTATAGCAGCCTTATTTACTCTCTCAAGACTCGCAATACACTCACGCATAAGCACCACTGAGTGCACTATTACCTCAGCGCCCTTTTTGAGCTGATCAAGCGCTACGATAATAGAGGCAGGTAATAAGCTCTAATGCCTCTGTATCTAATCATAGATCATTGTTGATTGAGCCTCTAATTCGCGCACGTTGCTGGGTGTTTTAGCTTCCTATAGGGTAACCTCTAGCGCAGGTAGTATTAGCGTACAAAGCTTTATATTAAGCTTTGATATTACTGCCTCTAGATTATATAGGACTAGGCCAGCGCCTTAAAAGCTTGCACAGATATTGTCCTTTATAATTAATTGATTATAGGCAGCACAGAAGGTGGGTAGGAATTCAAGCTTAGTAATGTAATTGATGCTGTCACAGATCAGGCTCTTAATCTAATGCCTATATACGCGCTTTAGCAGCAAGAAGTAGCCTACATCAAGTAGCTGCAGGAGGTATAATAAATAAGGTAGCATATAGAGGGTAAAGATATTATTCTCTTTGTAGAGTTCTTGAAAGTTAAGTAAGTTATAGCTCTTATAGCTATTAAAGATAAGCAGCTAACGCGCCCCAACCTTCCTGCCCTCTGAATACTTAATAAAGTACTTTAGCTACTTAACTCCTATCTCATTAGTTGTCCAGCCGTTATTACTAACTGTAATAGCCTAGTTATATAGTATATCACTGCCCTTATACTAGGTAGAGAAGTGGTACTAGCTAGTAAAGATAATAAATAGTGGGATTAGCCACCCAGCAGCGTTGATTCCCTGGATTATACTAACCCACTTATAATTACCTAGCTATATAGCCTTTAGCTAGCTATATCTCTCTAAGCTAGTAATAACAAGCTAAGATAATATCTTACCTATTAGGAAGCTAGCCTTATTAAAGTTGTATATATCCTTATTATAGATACTATACTCCACCTTTATATATACTATAAGCTTAAACTAGCCCTTAATAGTATTAGGATCCTTGTAGAGGGCTCTCTGTTAATTATATAGTTAATTATATTATATCTTAAGGCTTGCAGTCTAGTTAATAAAGTTCCTAGGCTACTTCTTACCTACCTAGCTAGCGCTACGCTTAGTAAGTAGCTTATTTGCCATTTCTTATATAGTACCTAGAGAGGGCGCAAAGCCTCACGAATCTAGGTTAAGTATATATCCAATAATTACCTCCTCTTCTAGCTTAGTAAGCTTCTTTGAGTTAGGCTAGTAATTGTATTATATAGGCCTACTAGCGCGTCAGTCGTGTACAGTTAATTAGGGGACGTTAAATACTGCAGTAGCGCGTCTCTTAGTCTTAAACTGGGCTTAATTGATAGCTGAGATAGTAAGGAGAATATCTACTTCAGGGTAGGTTAGTTGCACTTAAGGTGGTGGAGCTATAACAATTAGAAGTTAAGGTATCACAAAAAGTTAGTAGGGTAGATAACTCACTTACCTGGATAACTTGCTTACTGGGTATATTAAGTGGTTCTAGATCTATGCTTTCACGGTAATAGCATAATCTAGACCTACTACACAAAGTGTATTTATTTATCTTACCTTAATAGTAGAATGAGTATTATAGGAGGGCTGATATAATAGCCTAGGATATATTATTTAGATTAGCTATAGTAAGTATAGGTCTTACTATTAAGCTATATAAGAGTTAGGTTAGGTAACTTAAACTAAAAGCTAATTTATAAACTATGTAGTAGAAGAGGGGTAGATATTGATTTAATATTAAGTAGGGCAAAATGCTCTAATTAAATAGAGCCCTAAATAGGGCCCTAGCATAATTCCCTATTATAGTCTATATTCTGCCCAAAAATAATTATAGTAAGCACTACTACTTCTAATCTAAGAAAACCCTATTTTAACCCTTAATAAAGTCTATATTTAGCTACTATAAAAGTCTTATATAAAGCTAGTAACTTTACTAATTAACCTTAGTTCTATTAATTATAAAGTATTGTAACTATACCTACTAGCTTAGTATCTCTATATAAGGTAGTAAAGCTACTCTTCTAGAATTAGACAGGCTTTAGATGCTTGTTAACTATTTACCTTATCCTAATATATAGCAGCTAAGTCTATTCCTGCTAATTAGTAATAGAGAAAAGTTAATTGCTCTTTAAGCGTTATTTGGATTTAAGAGGGCCTGGGGTTTCATAATTAAGTGAAACCTAGGCGAGGTGTACCTTTATCTTAATCCTTCTAGTATCTTTAATAGCTGCCTAATACTCTTTGTAGATAGTGATATACCTAATTACACCTTAGCTAGAAGGAATATAAAAGATAATAAGTACTATAAAATTATAAGATAACCCCTTTAATAATCTGGAAATACTACTGTAGTAGATATATATACTTGTCTACTATTCCCCTTTATAGATATCTTCTACTTCTTTGCTACTAATATTAGTAGCTTTAGACAAATTGTGCGCCACTTAGCTATATAGCTAGAGAGAGGCAATTTATTGACCTATCCTAAAAGTACACTCCTAAGTATAGTTATAGTTACTAACAAGATCACTCTAAGAGCAGAAATTGAGGAGGAAGCTAAAAAGGCCTTTCTATAGATACTAAGGGAGGAAAGAACAAAAGATCTATCTAAGCAGATCTTAGTAATTGATATAGTTACTCTTTTCCTAATAGGTAAGATATTAATTAATGCCTAATATCAGCGTGTAAAAGAGTATCTAATAGAGAAATCTGATTAAGTATAAAATAGTAGAGAAGGAACGTAAACCCTCTTCTCTATAACCTATTTTACTACTCTCTTTTAATATATAAGTAGGTATTTTCCAGAATCCCTTTGTAGACCATTTAATTTTATTAGGGTATTAAGGGTCTAAAACCTAGTAGTACTAGACTTGGATAAGTATCTCTTAAACTTCCTAAAATATATTATATCCTCTAATTAGCTGATTGAATTTGCAGCTCCAATAATTGCTTTAGCTCTCTTTCTAAATAGTTACCCTCCTAATATATATAGTAAGTACCACTTATACTAGGAATCCAACTCTTCTAACTCTAGTATATCTTTTAAACCTAAGATAGTCTTTGCTGTGCTTTATAGGGATGTTTTCTATAAGGTAAGTAAAGTGTGGACTATTTCCTTTATATAGTCCAACAATATTATCCTATAAAGTGGCTTTATTAACATAGTTGAAAATAACCTTATTCACTACTTCTAAGAATATATTTCTGATAATGGAAAATCTATAGTTGAAACTTATAGAAGCAACCTTATATACTTCTAAAATAGATAGTACTATATCTAGAGCAGTAGTATATATTTGTGCTATCTATATAGGAGGCTATAGTATAGTTTACTATATAGGTACTGTATTTGCGAAAATTGTGTTATAGTGCTTAGGAATTACTGCAAAGATAACCCTTAGGTCTTTAAAGTTTACTATTACTTCCTCTGTACACAAGAGATACTAAACAATATAACTATAAGGATAGCCCCTCTAACTGCTAGAGTAGGAGTTTTATACATTAATAGAGGAGGTATATATAGTATTATACCCTTAACTATAATAAAGCTAATTCAAGATTATCTTGGTCTAATTCCCCTTTAAAGGTATATTATAGTGACTTTTAGGGTTAGTATAGGTAAGTCTTCTAGTATAGACCTTAGGTGGAACTAATACTAAAAGGTGCAATTATTACTATTAATTACTTTATTCTAGGAAGATATCTAGAGGAGTTAATTAAAACGTTTTCAGAAATAGCGGCATAGGTCTTTAAGCGACGGGGTTCTCTTAATATCCTATTGATTTCCTGTACTATTAATATTGCGCTATTATACTTTACTAATAGCCTATACCCAGCTGGAAATATTAATACTATACTAAAAGACTGGGCTATAAATAAGGGTATTCTAGACTATTCCTTTATAATATTAATAGGAATAAAGATTGGATTACTAGTTGCTATAGTTAGTAAGTATCTATTATATTAGTATTTTACAAATTACAATAGGGTTAGTAAATACAATAGTAATTAAAGTAAGTCCTAAATAGGTAATTATAATATATCCCTAATAATCCTCTAGAAAAGGCTATTATAAAGCTAAAGGATAGGTTTAGAAATATTCTACTATAGGAAATATAAGATTAGCTAAACTTATAGCCTAGGCCTATAACTAATATATTAGTATATGCTCTGCAACTGCTGCGCCTAGGTATATCTTACCTTCTCTATTTTATCTCAAGTGCCTGACTATACCTATAGTTTCTTTCTACTGAAATACATTAATAAAATTGGTACATTCTAAGATACAGGGGCTCTTGAAAATAATCTACTACTCTAGGTACTCTTAGAGATATTAGTATTATTTCTAAGTATTAAAGAGCCTAACTTTGTTATATCCTTAGGTACTGGTGAACTAGGATAAAAAAATTATAAGGTTTCTACTAAAGACTGCTATAATATTCTAAAGAATAGGATACTTGCATAATTCTACTATCTAATTTAGGAGAGAATGCGTAACAAGATAGTAAGATAAGCCTATAAATCTATTAGACTTGCTGCATAGATTCTCCCTAAACTTTATTATCTTAGTATAGACTTTGAAACTACTAAACTAAGACTAGATAATATAAGTAGTATACCTAAGCTAATATTAAAAGTGGAAATAGATCAACAATTATCTGTAAGTATTAATGAAGTAGTATACTATTTAATTACCTCCCTATTCTACTTTGAATTGGACTTAGCCCTAGAGAAGTATAACAGGAAGTATATAATTATAGGCTATATTCTATACTTAATATAGCATAGTAATCTAGTATTCAAGGCCTTATTTAGTCAACTATTAATAGGTTCTGTTAGATTTTAGGTGAATGATTGGCTAGTGCTTAAGTTAATCAATAATCCCTCCTATTTTAGGAAAGACTAAAACTTCTAGATACAAGTCTATACAGAAATATCTAACAGGTTTATAATATTACTAAAATAGGGTAAGGCAAAAGCTTATAATATTAGCAGATTACCTTTCTCTATAAAAGGGCTAGTAACTACTTAAGGATTAGATACTCCTTTTAGTAGGGTAGACTATAGTAAGCAGAAGAGGTTGTAGTTATCTAAGAGCCAGCTACCCTTAAGAAAGTAGTAGTAAACTTAGGTGATTAATAGGAATAGAGCTTTTAATAATTTATATACTAATTATATTTATTTTTATAGATTTCCATTTAAATGCAAAAACCCATATTTAAATAATACCTATAATCTTGCTATTTAGTATAAAGTAGAGTAGACTCCTTAAATAGTAAGCTAAATTTTGGCAGATACTTATACGTACCTAATTTAGTAGTAAATAGATTTGTAAACAGCTAAGAAACTATCCCTAAGACTTACCAACGTGTACCTACTAGATGTTTATCTACTTTACTACTGTCCTATACACTTTACTTATGTTATATATTCTAATACTTACTTTAGTTACTGTATTCTGCTTTCTTAGTATTAACCTATAAAATTATAGATTTGGCATCTAGATTATACAACTTAGATCCCTCCCTTTATTACTTAGATTATGCTTTTACTACTCTAGATCACTCCTTAGTAGCTAAGTAAGCTACTAGTACTATTAGCATTATTTAGTAAGATTAAAATTAAACGTCCTTGCCTCCTCTATTGCTCCTTCTCTCTTCTTATCCTAACCTACTTTTAACCCTCCTGAATTGACCTATAGCCTTCAAATTAATAAGAAACCCCCTAATATATAGAGAATAGCTACTGATGATTATAAGGATCCCAGTCTTACCTCTCCTACTTACTAGTATTTACTATAATGCAATGCTACGTATCCCCCTCCTTCTTAAGCCTATCCTCTTACTACTTGTTTAGGCTGTGTAACAGCCTTACCCTATATTAAACGCCAGCTTAGATAGACTTAAGCGCTAAGTGCCCCTACTCCCTCTATTAGTTCATCTACTTACTACTTTCCTAAGCTTAAATACTAACACCTTACTAACCTATAATTAGCTACCTCCCCAATTAACTGCCTCCCTAAACTGCCTTACTAACTGCTTCGCTATATATCCTATAGCATAGACTGTCCTTATTAGTTAGATAGTTAGGGGTATAGTTGGTCTTTTATTGTATAATTCCAACATATATTATAGTATAGTAAAATGCTTATCTACCCTCTGCTTTCTTTACCTAATTACGTTCTTATTCTCGCTCTTTCTTCTACTAGATACTAACTTTGGTAACACAGCAGTAACACTAGATTTGGATACCAGTTCAGCCCTAACTAAGGAGATAGGCTCTATGGCCTATAAGCCGCCTATAAGCTATTAGGCTGATTAGAAAATATGCCTTTTATATTCTACTACAATTAGGTGACGTTGTGATAATATACACTTACTGTAAAATAAATAGCTTAGTTAGTATATTATTACTCTTTGATATCAATAGTACTTCTTATTAGTACCTTTCTTCCTACAAGAATGTAGCAGTAATTATATAACTCTAGTCTCTATTATATTTCTATACCTATTTATTCCTAGAGCTAAGATGTAAGGAAGTATAAAAGCTGCTTACTAAAGGCTCTTTCACTTTAGTCTACTCTCGTCCCTGCTTTAGTTAGCCTATTTCCTCTTCTGCCCTACTTCTGCCCCTAAAATCTCTTTAGCCTTTCCTCTTATTCTTTAACTTACCCTATTCCTTTTCCCTAACCTATATAAACAACCCACATAGAATAGTAGGTATAATAGGTAACTGTAAAAGCAACCCTTAAAAGGGACTCACCTTGTCTTAAGTAAGCCCCAGTCCTAGTTTAGGAACTACTGTCGTTAACGATACTATAAATGTTATTAACCCCTACTACTAGTCCAGGAGCGCACCAACTCGCAGTACTATATTCAAGATCCTAGTATTAAGGACCCCTCTACCCAACTGTATCAGTCCTAGCAGCCTACTATGTCCTAGCGCTCCTCTAACCACCTAGACATATCTTAACTTAGTTAAGAATTTGAGCCTATAGGTACTAATAATCCACCCTGTAAGTTCTTTGCCTTATCTATAGACCTTTTATTTTGTGTAATTAACTCTCTCTAGTGAGTTTTCGTTAGTAGTCTACTATTTCCCCTACTAACCCCCTAGCACTAGTATCAAATATATATAGTAAGCAATCTACTAGCAAATCCCCTATAATTAAGGTAATCTCAAAGATTAAAACCTTATAATCCACTAACACCTATATATAATACCCGTTATATATACAACCTTCTAATCTATATAACTATTAAGCTTATTAGAATACGCAGGTATCTCTACGCAAATGCTTTAGTTTTAGAGAATAATTAATCTAGTAAGTACTAAGGATACTATAAGCTTAATAAGCCTAAGGACCACCTACAAAGCTAATAATCTTAACTCCCTTAAGTAGGTTATTACTACAGTATAACAGGTAATACTTAATCCTATAATACCCTAAAGGAATACCTCCTAGGTAGTATTTATGTTGGTAACTTGGGGCGCCTATAGGCTAAGTTCAGTCTAAATATTATGTGTATTAAAATTTGTGACCTAAATTTTGCCCTACTATTATTCTACGACTTGCCTAGTATTATTAGCTAGAGCCTAGACCCAAAGATATAGTATCTTATCTATTTTGTTAAGAGTCTTATTACAGAGTTTATTAAGTATAGGGATGCACTAGTACTTATAGCATACTCCCTTAGTAGCAATATAGCCAACTTAAATACTACTGGAATGGCGTGACAGCTCAATATTAACAACCACTTTTCTACTACTACTGCTACTACTATACTATAATCTACATTAGCACCCCTATACCTACTACTACTATAACCTCTACTACTAGCTACCCTCTATATAAGTGGGCGTAGTATAGTAGCAGTAATAGTAATAGGGCTAGACTAGCCTAATACGCAGGCCTAATATAGCACTATATAGTATAGGTAGGTAGATTAGATAGCAGGGATTAGCTAGTGCAAGGGCAACCTTATTCTATAGTATATATTATGCAATATAATCAGTTATAGAATTTAGGTTACCCTTAGCTAAGAAATTTAGGATAGGGGATAAGTCTATTAAGTAGTAGCTTAATACTAGGAAGATATAACAAACGAAATTATATATAATCCTTATCTTAACAGAAATAATACTCTTACACAAAGCTCTATTAGGTTGTTACTATAATACTATATAATCCTATAATCTACCTAAGATATTATACTACGTTTATATACCTCCTCCTTATAATCCAAAATTACTAATCCCTAGGAAGAAGCGCTATTTGTGGCAGAAAAGGGGCTAGGCTAATAGATTAATAACATTAGGGATTAGTTTTCCATGTATTTGGTTTGGCTAATAAATTATACAAAGGAACTTTATAGTTAAGTATAGGTAAAATGTATATAGGCAAGGAACGTTAGATATCCCTACCTATAATCTATTAAGGTCCAATAAAGTATAGCTCCTATCTCCTAAGGGCAAAGAAGAGGCTTACAGCCTATAGACTAAACCTATATACTACCCCTACCCTTACAAAGCTGCAACATTACTAGTAGGTTTCTTATATCCTACTCAGACCTCCTTTTAGGCAGTAGTTGGAAGCAGTAATAGTAGCTCCTATAGAGGCTAGTTTCTAGGCTAAATTCTCACCTTAATTAAACCTTCAGACTTTCTTATCCTAAACTTCTTTAGTCTATAGATATTTCAACTTTAATTTACACGTAATTAGTATAGCCTTAGAGGATAATAAGAATAGTTGGGAGATACTAAAATACTTAGATACTATATCTTCTCTAGAGAAAAACAGTTAGTCTTTTACCCATTAGTAATTTAGACCTCTATTCTAATTAACTTAGAGCTATACCTATCTATAGACTATTGCCAGCTCTACCCCTAGCTCTAACTCTACTTTTGCCTTTAACTCTAGGCTTGCTACGTCTACGTATAAGTATAGCTCCTCCTCTAGATTAAGACTATCTAGAGTACTATAATCTAGAGGCATAGGCACTAGTTTACAGAGTAGACTAAATACAAGTGATAATCTCCCTACTTCTACGTCAAATCCTATTCTAAAAGGGGATAAACATAAGTGCTTAGGACTTCTTCTCTTATTAAGGCGTTTGTTATAACATTATTAATATAGCCCTACTTTGCTCTAAACGCTTAACTAATAACTTTAAAATAAAGAATTACCTTCTATAGGGGTAGGAAGTAATCCAATAGATTGTAGAAGAGTTAATAAGCCCTTCTTACAAGTATAAGCTGGATTTAGAAGCTTTCTATTAGCTTTGCCTTCTTTTATAACTAGATACTACTGTTACAATTTCCCTAAAATAGAGTCTAAGGGGCCCTATTACATCTTACCTAGTAGGTATTCATTGCGTTTTCACACAGGACTATAGTAATAAGATTATACTAGTTGTATTAAACGATCGCAAGGGTAAGAAAGAGGCTATTACATTAATATTTCAAATTCCTATGTCTAATATCATTGCTGGAGCCAATGTCTTCTCAGTCCTAGAGGGAAAAAGCAATATAAAGGTAAGACTCTTACTAGAGTAAACAAGGTACCTAGTTAATAGTTAAAGTACCTATTAAACCCTAGCCCCTTAAATACGCCACTAAGCTAGATAAGCTAGGAGGATAGTAGAGGCGTAGAAGTACAGGGATCACAAAGTTTCATTTAACATCACTAACCCTCTTATATTAAATAAGGAAAGCTGGGATAGGAGATACTGTAGAATAGCTTAGCAGTCTATAATAATATATAATAGTTTCTTTAAAAATCACATAATAACTGCTTGTATAAGATTGACGTAACCTACTACTAAGGTAGGTTTAATGTCCTAAGGGCTATATCCTTCGCAATTAGCCACATTTACAGAGAGAATCATTAAATTGGTAGATATAGTAATATCTTTACCACCCTAGTATAACAGGCTTAACTATCTTTGTAACTAAGAACATAAAGATTTATAACGAGATTTTTTAATTCTTCTATAGTCTATTACTACTTTTTCTTCTCCTCCCTTTCGCAGAGGAGTTTCTAACGTAGAGATTTTAACAGCTCTATCTAAAGTATATTATAGTAGGTAGTACATAGAAATAATGCAGAGTGCATATTTAATATAGTTATGATTTCCAGTTTAGGGCAAGAAACCTAGGGCTGTATTATCCGGCTACTATCTTCCTAGAAGGCTCCACTGGACGGTCTATTTAGTGTTTCTATAGGTTACTAACCCTCAATTAACTGCAGAGATATATTCTGCTACATTATCACTTTATTATACAATGATTCAGTAAGGAGAGAATGGTATAAAGGAGGTTTTGGCGGCGTCTTTAACCAATCTATCTTATTAGTGCTGCTACTATTGCTTTCGTTTCCCTACTAATTATCACTATCACTTTCAATAGCATTTTCAGAGGATATAGTGTCCTTGATTGTTCTCTATTAGTAATCTACTGTACTAGCTTCTTATTTAGACTTACTATTGCTTACCTAGGAAGGATAGAGTATAGGGATGTATTTGAAGAACCTATCCATTATATAGATTTTCATTTTACGTATTATATAAGGGTAACTCTAGCATTGCAGAAATATTATCTAATCCTATTATTTTTAAAAGAGGTATCTATATATGCTATAAAGACTGTATTAGTCTCAACTTATTAATCTATAGAAACTAGACTTAGGTCTAATATTCCTCCCTACTACAGCTTGCCTTCAGAAACTTAAGCCTACTAGAACCCTAGAACTAGTTCTATAATAATATACTATAGTGAATAACAGGAAGCCTATTAATTGCCTAGTTAAGATTTATTATAAGCTTATATTTGTATTCTTATTTAGTAAGCCGACTTTTATAGTACAGCAGAACGCCCTGGTAGGCCACTCCACTTAATTCAACTTCTATTATACCTTCTAAGTACTAGATAAGCTGAAGTTCCTATACAACTTGTAGTTCAAAGTAATATCTATTAGCACTATCTTTCTTAGCTAGATAATTATTAGCAATTAGTCTTATCTCCTTAAGCAGTTCCCTTGCTTCCCTAATAAGACTAGTATTATTAGACTAATACTATAAAAACTGAGCTGTAAGTGTAGTAGTTACTCTAAGTAGCCTCTCTTCTAGAGTGTAAATACTGCTAATACATTCCTAGTCTTCGCCGCTAATAAGTTTCTACAGCTTTGATCTAACCTTAATAGTTGGTATATATAGCTTCTTTGTACTATTATAGAAGGATATAGCATTATTTTGGGTCTTAACAGGGGGAAGCAGAGGTAGAGGGGGAATATGAGATTATAAGGCTTTCCTCGTTGCAGGCTTAGTTGTTAAGACCTAATAGAGAAGGATGAAAAAGAGAAGGTGTATAAGGACAGAGGAGGAATCTATGCTAAATAGCGTACATCTCATGAAAAATCAGGGCACTAGAGTGTAATATCCCTAAGCAACCCTATATTATGGATATAGTATAATTAGCAACACCTATGCCTTACAGGATAGAAACTATAGGATAGAAATAGGCTAGGTCTTATAGGGGTAACTACTAGATATACTATAAATCTTCTATATAAAGAAGTAATAGTAATAAGAATAGATAAAGGAAACTTAATGCAAAAAGTGTATATATATAGCAATAATAATCTCTAAAGGCACTCTAATCTTGCCCTAGCTAAGTCCTTTATTATTTAGAAACTAGTAAGCTAGTGTACAAGAGGCGTATACTTAGATACAGGGGGATAAAGTATAGGATAGCTAGTAACTAAGGGACGTAACAGGGTAGTAAGATAAGGTTATACTCCCTTGCTCTTACTCCTAACTATCTTATAACACTATTCTATTAAAGCAAGTAACAAAGGTAATAAGGACAGAACGTCTATCAGCTTAAGTATACTATATTATCTTGATGCACTTAATAGTAACTTCTCTAGTAACTAGAATTCTATCCTAACTTTACCTCTTGTGCATCAATTGCTAGTTAGCTAAGAATAGAGCTAGGTTTAGGGTGGTTACTAGGTCTAGGTATAGTTATTATAGATTCAAAGTAATTACTAGGTCTAGGGTGGTTATTATAGGTTCAAAGTATTTACTAGGTCTAGGGTAGTTATAACTAGGCTTAGGGTAGTTATTACAGGTTTAAAGTATTTACTAGGTCTAGGGTGGTCGTTATAGGTTCAAAGTAATTACTAGGTCTAGGGTGTTATTATAGGTTTAAAGTGTTCACCAGGTCTAGGGTGGTTATAACTAGGCTTAGAGTAGTTATTACAGGTTTAAAGTAATTACTAGGTCTAGGGTGGTCGTTATAGGTTTAAAGTGTTTACTAGGTCTAGGGTGGTTATTATAGGTTCAAAGTATTTACTAGGTCTAGGGTGGTTATAACTAGGCTTAGAGTAGTTGCTATAGGTTCAAAGTATTTACTAGGTCTAGGGTGGTCGTTATAGGTTCAAAGTAATTACTAGGTCTAGGGTGTTATTATAGGTTTAAAGTGTTCACCAGGTCTAGGGTGGTTATAACTAGGCTTAGAGTAGTTAGGTTCAAAGTATTTACTAGGTCCAGGGTAGTTATTATAGGTTCAAAGTATTTACTAGGTTCAGGGTTATACCTTTAGAGGGTCTAGCTACCTACCTTAGATCTAGTACCCATAGGTTTATATAAGAAACCCCCTATTAGTAAAGGTAGTTACTATAGCTACCTTATGCAGCACTTATATCAGGTCTATTAGGTATTACCTTCTTGTCTCAGCTAGTATCTACCAGCCCTTACTCTACTATTATAAATCTATAAGACTAAGAGCACTGTAGTTATACATATAGAGTATACCCTATACTAGGTTAGTCTTATAGAGCTATATAAGACTACTTATCTTCATCCCCTTTTAGTTACCCAAGAAAATTATTCAGCTCTAAACAAAGCTTGCTATTAAATGGCTTAAGCTAGTACCTAAGGATAGGTATATAGCTGTATTGGATAGAGCTGGACTAGCTATTTACCTATAGTAGTAGTAGGTATCCTTCAATGTTAAATAGGCGGACGCAGAGCTATAGAGACTAATTGCTATATATTATAACTACTATATACTTAGTAAAGGTGCCCTCCTTACACGCCTAATCCTTTTCCTATCTTACTACGCCTACTACTATAGTATCTTGACACTAGTACTAGTCCAGAGACTATCTAAGCATATAAAGGTGTATTAGGTCCTACTTATACACAAAGTGCTGCAGTCCTAACTTAACCTAGTACTTAGTTATATTATATTATAGTATAGGAAAGCTGTACTAGTTAGCAGATATTAGTAATTAATTAGAGGAGAAGTTCCCCCTATAGGGTCTACCTCAGGTCTTGCTCTTCTATAGTTTATTATTATCCTACTATCTCTTATGTTTCTACGTTAGGTTAGCCTTACTGTCTTCTCCTTAGGCCTGCCTCTCCTCCTATACCTGCCTCTACCTGCTGTACATGCTACGCCTTAGTAGTATTAAGTACTTATTATTGGAGTTAATAATAATAGGGGAGCTATCTCTATTTTCTTGCTGCTTATTACACTATAAGGAGTTATTTAATACTTATTATTAGTAAGACTATTCGTTGCCCTTAGGGAATAGCTACTCTTTATCCACTAGGGTTAAATACGTCTAGTAGCAGTGGCCTAGAGAGTCCCTATATAGATCCTTATTACCTCTAGTAGTATTCTTAGGCTTACTATACTCTCCATCCCTATCCTTATTATCCTTAGGCTCTATATACACTTTGTATATACCATTATTATACTATATATACTTATTAGGGTTATAACTAGTATACTACCCTATCAAGTATATATTATATAACTCTTGATTATCTAGATTACTCAGCACCTCTTTAGCGTTGTTAATAATCTAGAATTACTTAGTTTAGGCTTTACATTTAACTAGGCGTAAGTACAGTATCTTGTTAGGGTAGCAGTTCTATAATAGCCTATAGAAGGCCTTTATGATTTCTAAAGTAGGTGCTATAGGCTTAACACCTAATTTATTATAATATAAGTGAGTTATTATAGTGGGTGTATTAGGAGGATATAAATTATATATATAGTAAGAGTATAAAGTATAAGAAGTATGTAGGTTATTAGTGTAATAGACGCGTTTTGTTACTATTTAGTTACTAAGCAACTTTAACTAGATAGAGTAATCGCCTTACCAATAGGCTCTCTTTCCGTCCTTCACTGAAACACCTACTGACATACTCACTTCTCTCTCTATAATCTAAGCTTACTTTACTTCTCTTAACTAGGGAGATAAGCTTTAACTGCCTACTATATAACACTTTAGGTTACTAGTGCATTAGCTAGTTATAATTGCACCTATTTAGACCCCACTAAATACACCGCCTAGCTTTCTGCCTACGAGGACGTTGTATTTTCTAAGGTATAACTAAAAAACATACTTCTAAGCTTTGTACCTCTGCTCTTCCATAATAATAAATTTATATATCTAATTTTTTTTTATAAATAACCTGTAGAGATGCTACTCTTTATCTTTATATAATTTACAACTTAAAATCTTTATTATATTAAGTAGTAGTACTTTATATATAGTAACTTTTTAATAGTTTTAGTAGGTTATTACTCAGAAAATAGGGGTCCTTATAAGGCTGCTATAATATCTAAGTAATTTCTAAATATACTAACCTGTATAAGGACCTAAGAATAGAGTAATAAGGAGTAATATAGCAAAATTTTCAGTGCTGCCAATAGTAAAATCATAAAAAATGGAATTATGCCCTTAAGTTCCTTAATAGCTTAAGGTGAGGCTGTATACTAAGCAGGGTACTTTATACTAGCTAAAAGTAGTAAAACTCTAAGGCCTATTACTAGTAGTAAGAATATTATATTAAGGCTTAAAGGACCTTTCCTAGGCTACGTAGGTGTTGTACTTATAGCGCACTACATTAGGTTACTTAGAAACTAGGTTATATATAGGGTTAACTTAGAATACTGAATATATATATATATAGGTTAAGTAGCAATTACAGCCTTCCCTAATATAAAGATAATAGAGATAAGAATAACTTCTATAGATAGCTAGATATATAGAGCTTTAAAATCTATACTAAACAGCCTCTATAGTACCTCTCAGTCTTATAGTATTAAGATTATTTGATATTTGCCATTAGTAGTGATATGTGGCGAAAAACGTAACCCCTAACCTACCTAGGTATATGAGTAAAGAAGCCTGTAAAGGCAGTATTAGAGTAGTTCTTAAGTTATATATATACCTTAAATAGAAACCCTTACAATGCCAACGTCCTAATTATATACTTAAAAACGGTATAATCCAGGCCAAATACGCCTATAAATAGAGGCTAGATACTTAAAGAAGTTCTTACAGCGTTGTTGCTGCCTTAATATTAATAAATCTAAGGGAAAATCTAATAGATTTTTCCTTCTTTATACACTATACGTGACCTAAGGACTTGCTAACTAACTTAGTACCTAATAAGGGTAGTAATTAAAACTAGTCCCCAACCTATATAGGTATCTCTCTTAAAATATTACTAATACTAGTGAGAGGCTATTTTGGTACCCTAACAACTATAGGGATATAATATAGATTTTAAGGAGAAAATCGCACAAATTATATCTATAGGAATCTATATTTTATCTATAGGTCTAATGCGTATATAGCTATACAGCGCCACTGCTAAGTAGTATAGGATATCTATAAGTAAAGTCTAGATTAGGAGGATAGCCCCTGCGCTTATTTAAAGTCTATAAGTATATCTACTATTAAAACTATAAAACCGTAATTAGCTTCTAATACTATTATTGTACTTATATTATAAGCAATTATATTACTAATAAAAACGACTTTAGATTTAATATAGCTACGTAATCTAGACTAGGACTAAATAGTTCCTAGTAGGTACCAAAATAGGTCCTTGTCTTTACTATACAGCTATTTCAAGAAGGTTAGTAATTTTAAGTATAAGTACCCTATTCCAAACCATTCCTAAGCTATATTACCCTAATTGAAAATATACTTATCTACTATTCTCACTCTCCTAGTAGCTATTATCTCTGCTACTATAATTCCTTCTATATCTATTAATCTAAGCCTAATTCTGGCTTTTAGCATAACTACTGGCTAAAACCCTAACAGAAGTAATTGCTGTAATAGTGCTAACAATATCTTAATCCCATACTTTTATCCACCTAACTATAAGGCATTTATTAAGCAGGTAAACTTAGTAGTTACTTTGGGAAATGTCTTAGGGACTCCAGTCACATTTAATATTAACCCTCTTACTCAATTAAATAAAGATAAATTCAACTATGCTACAATGTATCTAATTATCTTACAGAGCTTTAATAGTATATATAGCATAGGCTGCCCTACTGCCTCTGCCCTAATTATCTTCAATTAATAGAAGCATTTTATTAATCTATTGGACCAAGATATATCCTATAGTAGCTAGCTTACTATATATACTCTAGCTCACTTATAGGTAGGATATTAATAGATTATTTATAATTAGGGCGCTAGTAGTATTATAATATATTTTAACTTAGTAAAGTAACACCTGTATAGTAATATACACTATAAGGTAGATAAGGGATTACTTTAACTTTTAATAACTAGGAAGCTTATACATACAATGTATATTCGTTTCTTAGTAATACTTTTTAGCTACTTAGAGAGGTGCGTTATAAGTTTTACATATTATCAATTAATCTAACCTAGAGCTAATTAATTAAAATAAAATCTAATTTAGAAGAGCCCTTATCTTGCAAAGTCCTCTAGAAATTACTAGTACTAAAAGAGATACTACTATATTAAACCTCCCGTTTAAGTACAGTAATATAGTAAAGTCCCTTAGTTGGTATTATAGTGTTTAGTAGCTTACTATAATTAGTATCCACTTGGTATACATTAATTAAGCATTAATATAATACTGAAATTTATTACGTATATACCTGCACTTCCCAGCTTCAATTAAAAAGTGAAAAAGGCCTCTACATTTATAGCTTTGGAGCTACTAGAAAGGAAGCCTATAACTCAGTTATATTATTATAAAATTATTTCACTACTTACTATAGGTAAACAAAGCCTAAAGTAAGTATACTCTATGCTAGTAAAGGTGAACTTTAAAGCGTATTATCCTATCTATACTACCTTATTCTCCTAATACTCTTCCTTAACCAATTATTAGCTCCCTCTAGTTAACCTAATATTTTATAACCTATTAGATTGAAAACTTATGAAATAATAGTAAAGGGCTGAAATAAAAGTATATAGTTACTTCCTCTAACTCTTTACAAGGATCTTATAACCTAGTTAGGGTAAGATAACTTATATAAGGTAGCTAAACCTTGTTTGTTATAATTCTAATATATATAGTAAAAAGCCTTAAGAGCTAAGTATTGCAATAGGTAAATCTAAACAGCCCTAGGATTATAGACTATAGTATAGATATTTCTCTATAGAGCTAGGCGCTGTAAGATAGAATATAAATCTTTAGGTTAATTATCCTATTAGGAAGGTTAGGTTTAGGATACTATATACTCGTGGATAGACGGATAGGTTTCTGTATTAGTATTCTAAATAACATTAGAAAACCTGCTATAGAAGATAGAGAGTAGCTACTAAATACCTGAAGTATTCTTTTAAGCTCTTACCTATTATTCTATATATAGTTATTACAGTAGTCCTTACCAATACTAAAGCTTAAGATCCTATTATTTGCAAGTGCGATATCTTCTAGAAAAGGATATAATCCTACTAGATAGATTTAGAGTTATCTCTTATGTCTATGTGCTTATAGGTAGCTTTTCATATTATATAGCTACTAATAAAGAAGTAGTATATTATCCCTATAAAGAATAAGTTTTATGCCTTCTAGTACTAAGGCATTTATAAGTAATTTATTCCAAATAATATTGTATATAGGGTTGAGGTAGGCCTAATATTCTGTCTAATCTAGGATATACTTAAAGACAAGATTGAGTTTTACTATATTAAATACTAAGAGCTATAAGAGAACTCCTTTTCTTATATTATAAGGAATAAGTATATCTATTAAGCTGTGCTGCTGCTATTGCTAAGGCTTAAGACCCCCCTATAATAAGCTTAAAGAAGAAGATTTATTTATTATATTAATATAATAAGGAGTTAAATATACGTTGATATAACACTAGATAGATAACTAAAATATTAGCGGACACTTAGTGTTATTGCTATTTAGGGGTGTTTAGTCACGTGGGCTAGCAGCTGGGATGCTTAGGACCTAAAAAGGACTACTCTGCACTAGGCCCCTAAAACAGTACCTAAAGAGATCCTTCGTTCTTAGAAGCTAAAGATTATATATAATATAGCCCCTATATAGGCAGTGATAGCGTAAATTAGCCTAATATCTCTAACCTATGTATTATCTAGGAGCTAGAAATAGTATAGCCATTCAACTATCAACGCCTAGAGGGACTAGTATATTATACATTGCAGCTAACAAACTATTTCTTAACAGTTACTCTATAAAATAACAAGATCCAGCTATTTTATATAGGGTGTTTAAAAGCGCGTACACTCTTCTATCCCTTAATATTAGGCAATTGTAACTACTAGAATACCTTGAAAGAGTAGTTAATGAAATACTATAGATCTTTAACACTAAACGAAGTAAGAAATATATAATCAACAACAGAAGAATTATAGCTTAAGGCTTCTTATCTTCTTAAAAGTAGTAATAGCATAAAACAGCTAGTGCTAGGGATAGATTAGGGAGAACTAGGATAAGGAACTTTTAGTAAGGGTGACTGTAGAGCCTCTAAGGTGTATATTATATAATTAAAGCCTCTCTAGTAATAGCTAATAGCATTAGGGATTAACTTAAGTAATATAGCATTAGTACTATTAGTATAGCTTAAGGTACCTTATTTATAAACTAGTAGCTGTAAATATTATAGATTCTACAGTATAAATAAGAATATGCTAGGAGATAGAACCTTGTCCCTCCACCCTTATATCTTACCTAGCTATCTAGTATTCTTATAATATATACAATACAGTATAGCTATAGTATCCCCTATTAGTTCTAGGACCTATAGGTAAGTTAGCTAACATTTAGTTTAGAGAATAATTAATATACAGATTCTTGAGCTGGCTGTAGGGGTAATGGTATTTACTTAGTATCTATAGCCCTACTACTAGATATCCTAAGACAGAGTAGCAAAGACCGCCTATATATATACCCTTATATTTCTTATTACGCCAGTATTAAGGCTACTATTTTTAGGTAAAGACAGCTAAGAGTAGGGAGATTAGGGGCTACGCAAACTTTGCAGGTATTAATACTAAGATTAGATAACTTAGTATACTAATAAGAAGTAAGCTCTAGGGTAATAAAAGAGTGTAGGGTGAGGAAAGAGATAATGCAGTTTAAAATTACTAAGAGCTAATCTATCTATAAGCTATATAATAGTTATATATATTTCCTATCAGCTAGTACAGCTATGCTTAAGAAGTAGCAATATTATGCTTTAATTACATTGAGCTAGGACTTTAAATTCAATGCTATACCACTGAACTTTATCAACAGAAGTCCTAGCTACAAATTATCCCACCTTCTAGTAAGATATATAACTATACTCAAGTTTACTATAAATGTTCTTATCTTTAATATATTATTTATGTATAGTATACTAAGTACTAGGAGACCTATAAGTGCTGCCTACCTAATATTATTGCTATATAGGTTATTATTAGAAGAGATATATAGTAGCTCACTAATAGAATAAACAGAGAATACGAACTTAATAAAAAATGTAGTATATTGTGATATACTTGTGAACTAATATGTTATTAATAGGAAAAAGGGGATTGTAAAGCTGCAGGGAAGAAGTAGGAGGCTGGACATATTCAGGATTTTGAAGCTAAATCTGTAAATAATAATATACATTAACCACTTTATAGATGCCCTCTTCAAGGGATTTCCTACCTAGCTTAAATACCTCGCTTAACACGTTGTAGTAGTGTTCTTTGTCCTAGCTATTAGCTGGGTTATAGAGAACGGATTTTATGCCCTATTCATTAAAAGTATATTAGACGTTTTTCTTGTAATACTCATGTACGGCCTTAGAGATTCTTAGGTAATATCTCCTACTAATATGTGTGACTATATATAAGTATAGTCCTAGTGTTTATATCTTTAGTATATGGTAAGAGGGCGTATAAGGTATTAGGAAACTTTAGTATGCATTATAGTACCTGACTGAAATTAGGTAGAGATTAACTAAACAAAAATTGTAGTTTGTTCAACCACTGCCTATACCAATCTTCTTTTACTGAAAAAAAGGAATATACAAAGAAAAATGTAGAAAAAGGAACAAATAAATACTGCTTTAGGGACATAGTGCTGGTTAAGGCTATAGAGCTACTGTAGTAAGAAAGGCTTAGCCATTTTTATGTACTTTGGATAACTTTTCCCAAAGCTTTTTATATAATCCATTTTTCCTCATTAGCTCACTGTGCGTTCCTTAGTCGATAATCCAGCCCTCCCTAACTACTATAATCTTATCTACTTTAGTAGTAGTAGATATATAGTATATAACTACTACTATTGTTCAATTTGAAGCAAGAGTTGCAAGAGCCCTTTAGATATCTACCTCTGTAATCTTATTAAGCGCAGAAGTAGCTTTATCTAATAGTATAATAGATGGATTCTAGACTATAACATAAGCAATTATAATATATTGGCATTAGCTACTAGAGAGGTAAATGCCTCCCTTACTAACTGCAGTCTTATAGCTATCTAGAAAGGACTTGATTATATTATAGATGCAAGCTGTTTTACATACTATCTCTATTTCCACCTAGGGAAAACCTCAACTAAATCATATATTGTTAGTAATTGATCTACTAAATAGTTGTAGGTCTTGCTATACTATCCTAATAGCTTCCTAAAGACTAGATAGTAATATATCCCTTAGCTTATAGCCGTCTATTGTAATTTCACCCTATTGGTGTTTAAAGAGCTAAAGTATTAGACGAAGTATTATAGATTTTCCACCACTAGACAAGCCTATAATTACTGTTATTTAGTTGGCCTCTATAGTGAAAGTTATACTTTTAAGGACTTTTTTTTAGTTATAGGAGAAGTTGACATTGTGAAATTCAATCTCGCCCTTACTAGGACGGAGATCTTCTTCTCCCTTATCTAGTATAGAGGGCTTTATAGATAGTAATTGAAGGATTCTTTCAGCATTAATAAGTGCTCTGCTTAGACTTTAGTACAAACTTAGTATCTTCTTAGTTAGCCCAGTAATGTTCCTCTAATATAATACAAATAAAACGAAACTCCTAACTAAGCTTAAGTAGCAAACAATATACCAGATAACAAAGGCATAGCTAAGCACTAAGCTTTAATTAGATATAAGGTCTTAAAGGAAGCCTTGAAACACAAAGAAATAGGTATAACTAAGGTAACTTTCTATAGTTGCCTTGAGATCCTGCTTGAATCGCGTATACTAGGATAGGATTTAGTTAAAAGAAATCACTATGTTATATAGTTAAAGAGATTCCGTAGACATGTAGGCAGCCTTACGGCTATTTTCTACCTATTAAGTATACTTAGGTCTAGCCTATTCTATGCCAAGGTGTCCAACAAGCCTATAGAAGAGTATAAAGCTAATAACTAGCAAAGCTATATACGCACTAAACCTAGGCATAAAATACACAAGTGCAAGAGCAATGTCTAGAAGTATTAGAACAAGGCTAAAGAGTATCTTATAGACTATATTACTAAGTAATTGGGTTTACTCAATTGCTTTGTTAATTTCTACTGAATTTTCACTAGTATAAAAGTCCATAGATAGTCTTATAACGTGTGAGAAGGCTAGAGAAGAGGTTGAGAAATAAGTAGAGGACTGTATACAGGCACTCGCCTAGAGGTTAATACTATCTAGTACGCTATTAAGCAAATAGTAGCTAGCTAGCGTAGTAATATTTTTCTATGGTATAATACCTAACTGAGGGATAATCCTATCTGTAATAATACCTAGTTCTTAAGGTATTACTATGTTTATAAAGCGTCCCGTTAATATAATAGTATATTGAATAATAACCTAAAATGTAAAGTAATAGTTATCCTTAGGATAGAGGTAGGGAAGGATAAACTTCTTAAAAGCAGCCTAAGTATTAATTTAATCTCTTCTAGTGGTAGAATTTATAAAAAGTGGTAGTGTCTCTTTATCTATATTGCCTTGCATATAGGATAAACTAGAGATATACCAAATGTACGTTGCTAATACAGCAGGTATACTAACTCTTATAATGGAGAAGAGCACTCTCCCTAAGAGCTAGGGCTAGAATAGAATAGAGAGGACTACTTGAAATAGGCCCTCTAAGGCAAAGGCCCTAGTGTATACAAATAAACACAGCTTCTTTAAGAGTAGTATAAGAGCTATAGCTATCTATACAATTGCTGTACTAATAGTATAGAATATTATTAGTTAGGAGACTACTAGGGCGTAACAAATAGCGTAGTACACTACTTCTACCAGATAGCTTAAGGTAATTATAATGGTAATAAAAATCAGTCTTTTTTATCTATTCCTATATTAATCAATTTGCTATTAAGATACGTAAACTATATATACTAATATTCTAACATAGTAGAGTATAATAGTGAAGGCATACGTATACTTAAAGATAGAAGACTATATTAATTAGGATTACCTAAAGTAATTCATTTTATAAGATATAGGGATTTTGCCCTAATAATAATTAAGGATAAGAAATTTGAGTATATCTACAGTAACACTGCTCTCTTATAAAGTTACTAGAATTATGAACCTTCCCTACTATAAATGCCTTAGTCAGCTAGTATAACTAGAGGTAGATCTATAATCTACTTATACAGTGTAATCCTTAATCTAATAGATATAACTAGCCTATACATACACAGAGAGAGAAGCAAATTCACTTAGTAGAGGATACACAATCTATAATCATATATAATAATAATAAGGGCTGAGGTACGTAGTAAGGGAATAACTTATATATATACAACTAAGACATAGTTATATAAAATATCTACCTAAACATAATTTCTACAAGATATATAACTACTAATATAATAGAGATATAGTACCAGCCTATTAATTATTTTTTAGATAACTTGCATTACTAATATGCGTGCTGCATAATATATAAAAAACTGTAAAAGGAAAATAACTAATATAAACTTCTAACTAGCAAATAGCAACGTAGCAACCTAGAGTAAAAGTACTCTAGGCTATAAAGTCTTTCTGTTCTCTATAGGACTTTCTAAATATAATATTATAGCAACGTATATACAGAGAAATATCTGCTAGGAATTATAATTATTAAGTAGAAGAAGGTCTGGATCTATATAGGTAAGTTATTATACTATTTAAACACCTTAAGACCTTATAGTAGATATACTATGTAAAACAGAAGCAGATTATAGCAAAAGGTATTATAACCTATAAGCCAAAGAAGTAGAAACTACTAAAAAGACTGTAAGCAATAACTATAATAATAACAAGGCTACTATTAGTTAGAATTAGGTAAAGCGAGATAGTAAAGGCTAGAGCAGCGTAGAAAAAGACACTGAAAATATTCATAGTTGTAAGTATACAAGTTGGTACTAAAACAGCAAGGAGGATAGAACCTCTTATATAGCTACCAGCCCTAGGTTACTACTCCTCTCCTAAAGTATAGCTAGTAGTAAAGCCTACTAGAGGCTAATTGAGCGGCTAATAACATAGGGACTAGAAACTATAGGCATCTTAGGGTGCCTATACTTAGTTGATAAGCAAAGAGTTAGGTTGATTTGTTATTCTATGCGCTATTATATACAGTATACCTATGTCCTTGACGTAATACTTACTTTATAATCCAGCTTTATATTTACTAGAATATTTAGACCTCTTATCTAGTGTCTTAAGTAGTTAGGCTAATATGTTAAATAGCTTAGGCACAGCTTACTGTTGCTCTTCTATATTTAAGAATTCCTTTTTTTTTTAACAACAGTTATAGTAATAAATCAACAGCTTCTAATAGACCTCTTTAGTACGCCCTATAGATACAACCTACATATATAATATCTCTTATACACCTAAGTATTATTTGTATCTAGGCCTTTAAAAACTAGAATTAAGCAAAGTATAGCAAGTCTACACTTTCTACTATATATATACAAGGCTTAGATATACTATAAATTTATTAGTTAGTTAGTAGGGATAGAGGCTATCTATTCCAGCTACTGTCCCACTACGCAGGTATTATATATTATACCCCTTCAGCATCAGTGCATATATAGGTATAAAGGGACTTCTGTAATGGTAGACCCCTGTTAATTGTATAAGAAAGACTAGGCTAGTCTATAGTCTGCTGCAGCGTGAACCATATATATAGCTTAGATAGTCTAAGCCAATTTGTAAGGTTAAAACTGCTTAAGCCTAGTAACTGATATCAACTAGCCGTTTAGGGTTATAGGTAGTTGGGGTTGTCAACTGTGGGATGGGGCCTAAAGACAGGTCTTAGAGACTGGACTTCTAAGCCATGTATAAGCAAGTTAATAATATTCATGATTGACTGGGGTCTAGATATTAAGGTAAAGCAGGTAAAGCGCAAGGACAACAATCAACTACTTATTAGGTGGGGTTACGAACACTCAGGGCGTAAGAACGTTAAAAAGTAATCTACTGTTGCCTACAACCAGAACTATGCTATATAGCAAGTGGGGAATGAATTACAGCTGCAACCCACTTAATGTAGCCTAGATACTCTAGCACTTACCTTCACCGCAGTTGCACAAAGGTGAAAGGACGTTGTTGAGTAACCCCGTCTCTGCTGAGCTCTAGGCGAGTCTGTTATAAGGTAGGTAGCTCCCTAGGGAGCTTATACCACATGAACTCGCCTCTCATATAATTTTATAAGGATCAAAGCCCTAATTATCCCAATTAGACCGATTACACTAATCACTAGATAAGTTGCAAACAAAAACCCCAGCAGAATCCCACTACTGCCTTGAATATAAGTTACACTTTCAATCACTAACAAAGCAACTACTTAGCCTCCTAGCAACCCCAATATTGTATATACTCCTACGCACGCAGCTACTAGGGGCAAGTGAGTTGGCCCTATAGTAGAGGCTATAAATAGCCTTAGAGGCATCAGATTGGTTCAGACTATTTAGCGTATAGCCTACGTTAAAAAGTTATCAGATGGAAAAGTACTATAGATAGGATGGCTACCTACCTACGCAACAGGGCTAGGCTTAAGATATTAGAGGTACAGGGAGGGACGAAGAGTTATACGCTAACAACTATGCATTATATACTATACCCCAAGACTCCAGATTATAGGGTGTTGGAAAATCGATTTGCATGCAGATATTGAATAGAAGCAAAATGTAATTAGTGCTCCAATTCAGTGTGAGCATTGGCGTAAGCTGGTCCCTCAATATTGAAAAGTATTGAGTTTCTAATGATAATGCCAAAGATCGTAACTCCCCACCCTGTGTCTGCTGTACTCAAGGATATTGAGATATTCCTCTCAATACAAATTTGAATAGCTGTCCGTAGCTGGTGTCGTTAGAATAGATGACTTAGATATGTGTCGCGGGGAGGACCTACTACAGGGGTAGGAGGAGGATCAATGAGCCCCAACTGAATAGTTTTGGACTTTGTTGCGGAAACAAGGCAACTGATTAGAAATGAATGGGTGGGTAAAGAAGGTTATTAGAATACAGCATCAGCCTTGCGATACTCAAGATGTATATATACAGGTAACAAAGACGTGCAGGAAGGCAACTGGTGGAGGCAGCAAGGCAATGAGTGAAGGACGAAGGAGGTGAGAGGAAGTGCATAATATATCCCGGGCGAGCACGCCCGCTTAGGGAAGCTTCTTGCTTTTCGACATCAGTACTTGGCGGGTCCCATATTTCGCGTCGCTCCACGGATATGGTATGCGGCGTTCATGGTTGGGCTGTTGAAGGACCTCCCTTGAAATTCGGAGGCTATAATATATGTAGCTAGCACGACAGCTCCTTGCTTTTGGATACTGAATAAAGCGGGAGCCAATGCTTGTAGCGTGGGATCAGATGCGGGAAACCCACTACTCGCGTGCCTCGATGGACGTGGAAGCGGCAGCGGACCCGGCGTTCACGCGGCCAGTCGCCCGCGCCAGCGTGACGGCAATGCCCAAGGAACTGGCCAACATCACGCACGGTCAAAGGGGGCATTTTGAATAGAATTATACCATGTTCTATGCTGCAACTTGATCTAGAAGAAACACTTTGGTACATTGTGTAAATACCCCAAAATACATCAAGGAGCGTGCTTTATAAACAACCCGGCCAACCTAGATAGCAGACCATTTGTTGCTGGATACAGTCTTGAGTCTGCCATCAGCACGACGATTCACATTCGTGCAGAATAAAGCTCAAGATCCTATCGTTCACGTGTTCCATATCTTCCGGAAATGGACATAATCCTACCAAATAGATTTGGAGTCGTCTCTTATGTCCATGCACTTGTAGGTAGCTTTTCGTATCGTGTAGCCGTTGATGAAGAAGTCGCACATCATCTCCACAAAGGATGAGTTTCATGCCTTCCAGCACCAAGGCATTCATGAGCGATTTATTCCAAATGATATCGCGCATAGGGTTGAGGTAGACCTGACGCTCCGTCTGATCTAGGATGTGCTCAAGGACAAGATCGAGTTTCGCTATGTCGAAGGCTGAAAGCCACGAGAGAACTTCTTTTCTTGTGTCATAAGGAATAAGTACATCCATCAAGCTGCGCCGCCGCTGTCGCCAGGGCTCGAGACCCCCCTGTGCCGAGCTCGACGAAGAAGATTTAGTCATTGTGTTGATGTGACGCTGAGGGGCAAGAAGTCAAATATGCATTGATATGGCATGGACGACTAAAATGCTGACAGAATCTTGGCGCTATTGCTATTTAGGGATGTTTGATTACATGGGCAGGCAGCCGGTGCTCGTGGCCTAAACAGGACCACTCCAAAATAGGTCGCGTTGGGCCCTAAAGCGGCACTGAAATCAGATCCCTCGTTCTTCTCGAAAGTGGTGACAGCGTGAAATAGCCAGTACTAGGGACAGATTAGGGAGAACTAGGACGAGGAACTTTTAGTAAGGGCGACTGTAGAGCCTCTGAGGTGTATATTATATAATCAAAGCCTCTCTAGTGATGTCTCGCTAATGGCATTGGGGATTGACTCAAGCGACATGGCGTTGGCACCGTTGGTGTGGCTCGAGGCGCCTCATTCGTAAACAGGGTATGCAGATGGGCACACTGTGAATCCAACTGTACCGTTGCTCCAACGGCTGAGCCGATTACTCTCACTTTTTCGTTTCCCGCCCACATCAATCGTCTTCAATTTCGGGTGATATTAGAGTAATAGAGCTTCAAATTCGAGAAAATGATATCGAAAAGACTTCCCTAGCCTTGTCTAATGATTTTGAATCACTTAGACTCCGTTGAGCCCCCAGAATTATCTAGGTACTTTCTACGTCACTCCTTCCAACTCCTAGGTTGGGTGAGCTTCCTCGTTGTTGCCAGCTGCAAGTACATCAGAGGCGTCTTCCCAGGACATGAATATGTGATGTGGATTTCTGCACACGGCTTAGCTAAGTAGACAAACACGAGCATAGAGGGATCATACGGCCATTTGATCCATACACAGTGCTCGTTGGTCATACCGACGAGGGTGCTACCATTGATGAATTTGCCCATGGAAGAGCAGAGTGTTTGGCCGAGAGACAATTTTTTGTCTTCCAAAGTGGAAAAGGACTCGGCCAATTTGAAGATGATCTCTTGCAGCTCTTTGACGTTGTACTTGGAATTATACAGTATTTGATTGGTCAAGCGAATGACTAGATCCTCGACGAGTATATGTGGGATGGCTTCAGCATTGAGCTCGGTGATGGTAAAGATTTCTTTTGGCATCGAGGCTTGAATAGTCTGATTAGGAACAGATAGAGTTGGTATCTTGCAGATGACTGGAATGTACTGTGTTGCAGTATCGGTTATTATGACGAAGTCCATGGGGCTCAGTGGTGGCATCGCGACTAAAGATGTGGAGGAGGAAGAAGATCTAGTACAGCCGTGCTCAACAGCTCGAGAGGAGTGCAGGTTAGTATACGCTCGCGACCTCACTCGTTCGAGCTTTTACGCAGAATTGGGACAATATCCATTGCATTATGGCCAAGGGCGCCTTGTCTACGAGCCTCTCCATATCTGCATGTATCTCCGCAATGACTTCCGTGCCCGTGCTCAAGAAGTAACGATATTATCCCTTGATGCATTGGAGCGGGACTTCAGATTCAATTCTACACTACCAGACTTCATCAAAAAACCATCCCGACTTCTAGCAAGATGTGTGACTATACCCAAGTTCACTACAAATGTACTCATCTTCGATACACTGTATGTGCATGGTGCACTAAGTACCAGGAGACCCACAAGCGCTGTCCAGCCAATGTCGTTGCCATGTACGTCATCTTTGAAAGGGATATCTAGTAGCTCACTAATAGAATAAACAGAGAACACCGACGTGAAGAAAACTGTGGTACGTTTTGACATGCTTGCGAACTGTTATGCTATTAACGGGAACAAGGAGATTGTAAAGCCGCAGGGAAGAAGTAGGAGGCACGGATCCAGTGTGGAAGGTGAACTCGAGTCGTTAAGAGGATGGAGCTCTGTTGATATGTATCTAGATTCAGGGGAGTTTGTTATCCATCGCCTCTCTAGAAGCGATCGTGGTACAAGATTGCGACCGACCGTTAGATGGACTGGGATCTTCGATCAACTCAATGTTGCTGGAATTTTCGAGATCCCGGTTTGGCTTCTGAACATCCCTCAACACCACAGATCCTGTTCTAGCGTTTTCTACTTGCCCTTGACTTCTCCACCATGGGCGGTAGAGTTGGAGGCGGCAGAGTTGGAGGAGGAAGAGAGGCAAATTGGTCGCCAATCCTACCCCGACATGCGCCACAAGAAACCAAACATTACTCTTGAAGATGACAGTAAACAAACAAAGTGCGGCTGCCACCGAGAAGGATATAACGAGAAAATAAACCTTTATTCTGGCTGTCTTTCTTCGAAGGGTCGTCTCCCCGGGAATCAAAGAAGCGGCAATGGCGAAACTGACGTGAAGGAGGAAGGACCCAGCACAGATCCAATCTCTTCCGATTATCCACCACTTACTGCCGCTATGGCTTACTTTCATGACGCCGAAACCAGCGACTTCGACGACGATACAAATGGTGAGAATGGGTAGGAGAATTTTGTGCCGAAAATTCGCAGGATCAAGCTTCCAGAAAATAGCGACCTGAACCTGTTAAACAAGCCACTCATGTCCTTGGGGTATACAAACCACAATACCGATCCCATGCAGCCAGGATACTTCCAGTGTCCATAGAATTACGCGAGACCAGTATCCAGAGACCAAGCATAAGACACAAATAGTGAAAGTGCCCAGAAGGTCAAGCCCAAGGAATATCACCACGAGCGTTCTCCAAGGCCAACAATCTAGGTCGTCCCACCAGGTCGAATGATTTGCTTGGTAGCACACCAGTCCGAACCAATAGAATGAATTAAACAATGTCAAGGAGAAAGCGGTGTATGCGGGAGTTGGCGCCATAATGGACGGTCGTAGGACAGATCTGGTGGAGGTACGAGGCGGGCCTTGGGCTGCAGGTTGCAGGACGAAGGTTGCAGAACGCAAACGCACAAGCAGGCAAGAAGGCAACTCGTAATTGACAAGTGATAGGATAAGTCGTGCAGGAAGGCTGCCGGTGAAGGTCTGAGAAGGGCGGCGAACTGAAGGACGTCGTAGCCTTGAAGGACGTGCATGATATATCTAACCAGCACGACCGCTTCAGGAACATCTTGCTTTCCGAGGCGCCTTGTAGCATGGCATGGGATGTATGGATCCACTTCCTCACGTCGCTCGACGGACGTGGGGGCAGCCTCATTGCAGAGCGTGCATATTATCAGGGATATGGGCCGCTAAACAGTACGCATGGGGTAATGGCGTTGCCATGCCGCCAACCGGGTAGCGAAAGGTGCCCTTCTGACAATTTCTTTTAGCGAAAGCAAGCGGTGCGACATGTCGGGGTGGCGTTTTCAATGGCGGACTAATCCTGAAATAGCGCTGTCTCTGCGCTAACCGGATATGGAGGACCCCTCGAGGGGTCCTCCACATTTGGTTAGTCTTAAGATTTGCCTCAGGTCGCAGTCATCCTCCATTACTTTGTCTGCAATGGCTAGCAAGGCACGACTTAGGGGCTTTACCGGTAACCTGATCGAATATGTAACGTTCCTGGAGGAACTTGTCCTCTCCTTGGAAAGGAAACTATCCCAGCAACTTCAAGCTGCGAATGTTCCACCTCAGTTCCCACTGACCCAGCGGCAGCCTCTCCGAAGCGATCCACCAACTCAGCAATCAAGTCAACCACCATCAACATCGACGAATGGCCCAGTTACAAGCCCACCGACCCGACAGCCTAGTCAAATCCAACCATTGACTCAGGAATCTAATTCCAGTCAGTCATCGACGCAGCTATCGTCTAGGACCTTTACTTTCCAAATTGAGACCCTAAAGCGTCAACCCCCCAAGTCGACTGATAACAAAGGAATCGTAAGAGAATTCCTCGGTCAAATACCCAAAGACGAAGCAGGATGGCTAGCGAGAAGGAAACAAGTCCAACTACACGAGGCAGGAACCGTCCTCCACACGTTCACTCTTCTTACACGCTGCACCTCACGAATACGTTCACAAGAAATCGACCCCGCTTTACATAAACCAGACTTAACCACCCCCCTTGAAGATTATGGTCATTTCTTGGATAGAGTCGGAGCCCACAAAGTCTTTGCGACGCAGATAAGTCATTACAGTACGCTGCTGTTCGTCTGCATTGCGATTATTGCACGCAAGATTAGACCCGTAGATGCAGTAGATGTCTGCATGAAGCGATTCTTAACAATACAGCAAGGGAAAGATTGTAATGCGCAAACAAAGTACCTTTCTCGGCTTCGATCTGGGGCTCTGTGGGCGGTCCACATCATGGAGGGGTTAGCCGACAAAGGTTTAAAACATCGCGGCCCAGAGGCATTTCTTCTCTGTATGTTTCCCATTTAGTTACAAAGGGCGGCTAACATAAAAACAGGCGGCCCATCAATTCACTCCTACAAAAAATACTCAGGAAGCATTTTAGATAAGGATTTCATGGATCATGTCAAGATTTGTAAACCCCCAGAGAAAGAGATGCAGGAAGACTTTTCTTTCAGCATACCGTTCTTAGCCAAGATCATACTTGGTGAGAGCGTCGAGTAAGCGTAAATGCTCCTTAGCGAATTTTGCTGACTATATGAATAGACTTCACGTCATCAATCAAGCCCTAAAGACGCAGCTTCCCCAGGAAACGTTCAATGAAAGGTGCCAAGCTCTTACAAGAAGAATTCTCTCGTTTCAAAGTATCAAATCTCTGCCGCTGGAAGCAGGAACAGATGGCAACGCTAGCTTTACTGATATTGCGGGTTCGGCTCATGACAATCTGGGAGGCTTAGTGGCCCATTTGCAGAGGCACAGCACGCCTAGCAGAATCGACGCGATCGACCATCGGGCCCGAGACCCAAATGACGAGCCGACTGCTGCGGCAGTGGCGGCGGAAGACAACACAATCTGGAGGGGAACAAACACACCCGTGGCGGGCAACCCTACCGGCGGTAGAGGCAATACAATCAGCCCAGATCAACGTCCCTCTAACCACGAAGTCGGTCAAGCGCAATTCTCGCCGGGAGTCTCCATGCGTACGTTTTGGCAGGGTACATCTGAACTCCACTGACCTCATCTGGTAGCTACATCACCCACACACTGTGGAGCTGAGCCACATCCGAAACGACGGAGAGTATCGCAAAGCAGTGAGTAGATTTGATTTTTCATGGTCTTGAATCTAACAGCCGCTGCGCCACAGACAACTCGAGGGCACCGACTAGCAATGACCTACCCTCCTCATACGTCGACCCGTTCAACGATAATGTCCAAGGAGATGGTGAGTCTTGTTATCCTTATACTATACCTTAGCTAAAAGAGGTAAGCAGATGACTCAACTCAATCTCCTCGCGCTCTAATCCCGTTCCAATCGCCTGCGGGCCTCGAAGGGTGTTATCACGATTCGCTACTTCATCCTGGACCCGATGTTGTCGCCACCGCAACGCAGGACACCCCCTATACCCGCTCATCGCGCCAGCTGTGCGCACTTTTACCGTCCAAGGCCACGCCAGACGTTCCGTTGTATGCCGGCCTCGGTTACCTGACGAACGCATCCCTACAAGATCCTATCGCGCGCTCTCCCGCTGGGATCCAAAGCACTCCGCCGAGCAGAATCCCCGGCGAAGTAGACGCGAACACGGTCCATCAGTTTCCGGAGCTCGGTGGTGCTGAGGGGCAGCAGGGTAGTACCGTGCAGAGCTCGGAAGGGGCCATACACGGCAGCACTCCCGGAGAAGACATAAACACAAGCCGGCCGGGAACGGACACACAAGCCACCCCAGGGACGCCCGGGGCGGTGAGCAGAGGAAGTGATTCGAATGGTAGAGTGGGCGGCGGCATGGGTTCTCAAGTAACCGAGTTGACCCCACCATCTGTAATCATGCACGAAATTTTGCCTAGGGAACCTTGGGATTTGGATGTATTCTATTTACACTCTCCTTTTTCTCCTAGTGGCGATGTCGGCGCTGCTAGTAGAGAGTAAGGAATTCCGGGTGGCTCTGTTCGGAAATAAACATGCTGAAAAAGTACTACACTATGCTGTTCCGTCGCGCTATGGGCTTTCTTGAGGTTCAGTCGTACTTGGATTTCTACCGCCTTGGGGCAATCCTCCGGAGGGATAAGCGTAACGACGGCGACATGCTCTGGTGAAACTTGCACCCAGCCGTTATCGAGGCGCTGTAGCGTTGGTGCGAAACGTTCTTCGTTGGGTTGCTGCTTCGGAATCGTCACTCCTGCGCATGTTTCTACCACAGCCTTGATGTTGTTTGCCTTTGGCGTTAGTATGGTAGCTAAAGCGCCTTTCTTTCGTATACATACTTGAGCAAGTTCTTTGAGCAGAGTATGATGTAGTTCCTTGCATTTCTCCGTCTGCTGATATTGGTGTAGCCTCATGCCTTCATGTTCGGTAGTGACCTGCGTGACAACTAATTGAGGTAGCAGCGAAGCAAGTTCGCGGGTTAGCTGTTGAACAGCTGGCGTCGTAGAAAGAACTTCGAAAAGGGGCATCGCGAGGGTCTCCAGGGACTCCAGGGAGTATCATAAGAGGAGGTGTGGTAGTGTGGGACGTTGAAGCGTTTATAGGCACATTGGTGGGGTCATGATATCAAGTCGAACGTCGAACGTCGAACGTCAAACGATTGGGCATGAGGTGGCACGAGATGAGACGGCAGAGGAAAAACAATTTTCCAGTTTCGGAAATAGAAATGTCATAACCTTTGACGTGATTGGTTGATTAGAGTACCGCAACACTATTTGCTATAGATTGTAGCCACTATTTCGAGCCATTGCGCCGCTCCTCATCGGACCCAGAGATAGCATCATGGACCTCTCGGTCCTTGTCGTCAGTCGAGGCACGCATGAATTCGGCCATGGATGCTGAGGCTTCTGAATTGTCGCTCTGCGCTTGGCCATTCTGGTTGGCTCCGTTCTGCTGCCCCGAGGGTTTGGGGCTGTTGTTTAGGGCGCGGCTGTGTTGCTCGCTAGGCATAGTAGATGAGTCTTAGAAGTGGAATGCGAAGGATAGCGAAGATGGCCCTATGTATATGTTAACACAATATTCTAAAACAAGTACTGCGTGTTCTTACTCTTAATGGATTCTCTTACAGCGTCCTAAGACAAGTAAAGCTTGAAGCTGCTCTTGTATAGAAAGAGGTGATGACTGAGGGTGTGGCCGCAAGAAGCGTGCTGCTACTGGAGAAGATAGAGAGTTAGCACATATCCAAACAGAAGGGTATCGTAATACGTGAGAGTGAAGGATACTGATTTCAGGTAAGAGGATGGGCAGGTGAAAGCTTAGGCTACCTTGACACAGCAAAGACGAGCTAGACGTGATCGCAAAGAAGCGTGACAAGCGGTGATGCTCTCCAGGACCGAGGAGTGGCTTTGAGATGGAAGGTGAAGAACTCGGTTTGATGATAGACTTTATACGCTTCTTCTCACCCTTTGCCCCGTACGCCATGCCTTCCCGCTCTCTCGATCTGTATCCCCTAGTACTGTCGAGCGTGGCTGCATTGTGCAGATGTTCAAGTCTCCACATTGCTGGAAGACAAGTCGCAAAAGCATAATCCTAGATGTGTTCATGGCTGGCATGCATGCTGGTAGTGGACATTAGCTTTGATTTCGGGGATGTGGTGGGATGGAAGCGGTGCTATGATTAGTCAAGGGCAGACCGATTGACTACCGCAGGGTATTGATTTGGCCTCGCATTATTGCAAAACGAGCCGTTGCGAAGGAATTACTCGCCTCTCTCACTGCGGGCTTTAAACCACCCCTTGTCTTGCATTCGTGTCCAACAAATTATCCAATCTTCGAGGGATTCATATTGACGTGGACTTTCGTTTGGAAGTGCGGTATCAGCCACTCTATCTTTATCAGCTTTCCCTTATTAATCTAGGAAGAAGCTGGGTTATGCATATCAATCCCATTCTAATGCTTGAAAGCTCAATCCAGCTAAGTCGTGGGGTATATTCCAACATTCATCTCGGACTTCTACAGTATCTAGACATCAATTCGAATTCGTGCAGCATGAGAAAAGAGTGCTCAAAGGGGTGCCCGCCAATAAAACGAGGCCTATGTGTGGATAATCAAGTTCCCCCTGCATTAGCTGTTGCATTGTTGCGAGGCTTGCATACTGAATGCCAGTGCTTTGCTAGTAAATCTAGTGGGCCTCAGTTGACGTTCAAGGGCTCTATGTATGACGGCGGCATTCCCTTGATGGATGCCGTATGCAGTCTACGAGACTCTTCGTACCTATATGTATCTCCGCAATCTAGGCTTGAAAGTTTGCCAACTGTATCGGCGCATATTGTGGAAATGTCCCTAGTCACTGTGGGATGTGCAGATTGCAGGTGATAAGCACGTGCAGTGACGCAACTGGTGAAAGACTAAGGGACACGGTGAGGCAACGAGTCGAGGGACGTCGTTGGAAGAACCTGCATTATATCTTCGAGCACATCACCTCGCTTAGAGTAACGGGGGGAGGCGCGCGGGGAAGCGAAACTGTGACAAGGGCTGGAGCCGACCGATGATGCTTGGGAGGGGAGAGCTGAGCTAACCTGTGAACAGAGAGCTTACCCAAAATATGTGCACAGGCCTTTCAGCCTTTGGTTGGGCTTGGATGCATCTTTTCTGGTGTACCCCGCTCGCAGACCTTGCATGGGCTAAACCCAAACTAGAATTCGAGTGGAACATGTTCCCTTCGATGTTCAGCTTAGGTTTACCGAGGATCACCCCGAAACGCCCGCCACGGCGAAGCGCCCGATCTGCGCATGCAACACCAAAACCTCAACAACGTATAACTCTATCAATATGAACTCAATTGAGGCTGCGCTTGCAGCTATCGAATCGCTAGAACCTGGAGAAAAGCTTGTGTACGCGCAAATTGCAAGAGAGTATTATATTGAGCCTACAACGCTCGCCCGGAGGCACAAAGGTGTATCAACCTCGCTCAATATCCGCTTCCAAAATCAGCAGGCTCTCCACCCACAACAAGAGCAGGGGCTCCTACTCTATATCAAACAGCTCACTGCCCGAGGCCTTCCACCTATATGAGCTATGATCAGAAATTTTGCCTCACAGATTGCAAGGAGGGAGCTTGGAGTTAACTGGGTTAATTGCTTCATCAAGCGATATCCTAATGAGCTCATCTCAAAATGGACAACAGGGATCGACAACAGTCGCCATAAGGCTGATTCATGGAGGAAGTATAGCCTATACTTCAGCCTCCTATCTAAGAAGATTAATCAATATTATATTGAGGCGCGTCATATCTACAATATGGATAAGAAGGGCTTTATGCTTGGTGTTATAGGTCGCTCAAAGAGGATCTTCAGCAGGGTCTCATATGAGGATGGAAAGCAGAGGAGTACTATCCAAGATGGCTCATAAGAGTGGATAACGCTGCTGGCCTGCATCTGCGCTGATGGATCTTACCTTGAGCCTACTCTTATCTATCAGTCAGCCTCAGGATTGATACAGGACTCATGGCTGCAGGCCCTTAATCATAAGACTTATCAGGTTCAGATCTCCTTATCACCTTCTGGCTGGACGAATAACGATATCGGTCTTGCGTGGCTTAAACAGGTATTTGATTACAATACAAAGACCAAGGCTTAATCCTCCTATTGATTGCTTATCCTTGATGGCCATAGATCTCACCTTACAATGGATTTTATCACATATTGTGATTAGAATAAGATCCTCCTCGCAGTATATCCTCCTTACTTAACCCACACACTGCAGCCTCTTAACGTCTCCCTATTCAAGCCTCTCTCAACTGCATACTCTAATAAGATATCAGCCTTTATGGAGAGGAGCTAGGGCCTTACATCTATAAGTAAGAGGGATTTCTTCCCCCTCTTCTACCAAGCTTGGCAGGCCTCCTTTAAGGAAACAACAATTCTGAAGGCCTTTGAGGCTATAGGCCTCTCACCCTTCAATCCTGAGGTTATACTACAGAGATTCGATACTGGCTTAAGCTCCTTAAGTGATAGTGAGTCCTCAGTATTGAGTGCCTCAAACTGGAGAAAGACTGAAGGCCTCCTACGTTAGGTAGTTAAGGATTGAGGTGATAAATGAGCTTAAAAGCTAAGCCAGGCCTTCCACCAAATCTTAACTTAAAAGACACTCCTTGAGTATGAGGTTAAGGGCCTACGTGAGGCTCTAATTAACGAGAGAATACGCAGGAAGCGAGGTAAGCCTCTCCTACTTAAGGAGGCTAAGGAGTATCAGGGTGGAGCTATATTTTAGTCTCTAAGGAAGGTTAAGGAGGTACGTAATTGCCAGTAGCTCCAGGAGTATTAGGAGGAGCAAGTACAACACTAAAAGGCTGAGATAAATAGGCTTCGTGAGGAGGCAAGGCAGGCAAAGGTAGGGGAGAAGGAGATAAGGCGTTAGGCAAGGGCTGCAGCTAGGCTAATAAGGCAGAAGGAGAAGGCTGATTAAGTAGCTGAACAGGCCTTATGACAAGTAGCTTGCAAGACTGTAAAATGACTCTAACAAGCTCTCAAAATATCCCAAAAGGGTAAGAAGCGCAGCCTCAAGGCTCCTGCTAAAGATACTCTAAAAAAGAGAGCTGTTATAAGGCCTACAGGGAGTGGAGAGCCTCAAGGTACTGTTGTAGGCGCACCAGCTCTCAGGTCACGACGTAGCCGCAACATTACTCCTTCTACATGATATCAATAGCTTAATATATCAATTAAAGCCTCTAGATACTGCCACTCAAAAATCTCGCGATAATAGCTATTATATGAGGCTCTACAGCTTCAAGTTGTAGGATTGTTTTGGTGTTCAAATCGGGCGCTTCGCCGTGGCGGGCGTTTCGGGGTGATCCTCGGTAGTGTAGGCATCTCAGCAAGTTTTAATGCGGTACCTACTCTTTCCTTCACCCTCATCCTCCAACAACACAATGGGTGCTCAGATTAGCGCAGATGTTAGATCACGGCTGGAGTCTTCAACTCTCGAAGACCTGCTCTCCGATGACAAGGTATCTACACTCAAATAACAGAAAGCTAGAACTAACGGTTCGTAGTTTGTCGACCTCCTTAGACGGGGACTCGTTGGGCTGGAAAGTGGGTTACAGAAGAATCTTACGAAACTCCTCAAAAGTTGTAAATCCCCAAATTCATTCGAGAATAATGGCTCGAATAGTGAGGCAGTCAGACTTCGGCCGTTATGGGAAATACAGCCGGAAGACGTAGCCATCCCTTCAGAAATCGCAGACGCCTTTGCGAAGTGGAAGTCCGACCACTCCGCCTTCCTCCAGCGTGAATTCTCCTCGATATATCGAGTTCCCTCATCTCCTGGCGAGCATTACAATTACACTCGCAATGTACAAGCTTCCCTTGCCTCTGACAGAATATTGCGGAGATTTCTGACAACCGTTTACTACGACCTTGTTAGAGAGCATTCTCAATCTGATCGGAATCCCATAACTAAAGTGGGAGTTGAATTCGTTGCCGCAGTCATTTGTAACACAGGATCATATAATAACGAAACCGTAAAGAAGGATGTAAGCAGCTGGGCAAAAGAGGGAGGAAAGTTCCGTGACCTAGCCGATGCGATGGGCGGTCTTGGGTGCTACTTCTTCCTCCCAGTAAAACTTAGTGAATGGATGTAAGTGTGCGATTTCTCTTCGCTTTGGATATTATTAAAAGCATATAGCTGGTTGAAACATATAACTCAAGAATACCACGAAAGAGCAACCGCCTTCCTTCGAAAACATGGCATCATAGAAAAGGCCAAGGAACAAGGCGCGCAGGACCTTGCGATAAAAATTGAAACGAGTTTGCGAGCACCATTTAAGGAACCTGTTTCATTAATGGTGCAAGCGCACCAGCGGACTGTACCAGTAACAGCAATAGCCCTCCTACAAAGGGCAAATGCTCTACCATCTCTAGCAGGCCGCTCACAAAGCTCAACGAACCCTTCGCAACCGCCAGCGGACCTGTCGCAATCATTGACCTCCTCGCCCTCTCCAGGTGGCCGTTTGCAGAGTTCAGGACCCGGTTCACCAAGCTCATATTTTTCGGCGGTCTATACTCCACCTTCTCTGGAGATCTCTTCCCAATCCTCAGAGGCCGGACGAGATACCGATATGCATGGAGCTAAGCAATCGATGCTTGATCACGATCAAGCAGAACCTTCACGGAATGAAGTGGAAGATACTGAGGCTATGGACATCGACAACACGGGAGCACTTGATAATTTCGGCGGGTCGAACCCAAAAGCCACACCAAGGCTGGCCGCAAATGGTTTTACGACAAGGATACCTGCAGCCTCATTTCCCGACATCGAATCCGTTCTCCTTGGAAAATGTAATAACTTCCAAGGTTTCATCCCCGACCGCTCCAGAGAGTTGCGTTCGCTGTTTCCACCCCAGACTCTATTGGTTCCCGAGAATCTGTTCCGTAATGTCAAGGTATATTTCCAAGACTCTTGTCAGAAAATGATCTTCGACAACGACGGGACCCTCCTCGATACAAATGGCGCCGAGTTACGTAATGACCTATCCAACGATTTCGACTCGTACTGCTTTACTGCTACCATGTTCAAAGAAAGAAGATTGTATGTCGAGTTTCGCCGCGCGGTTGCCAAAGCCACTGCTCTTGTCGGACAAATCCTTCGAGCCGAGCATCCTCGAACCCTAGCCTGCTTTCTTGAAGTATTCATTCACCTCATACAAACGGGGCAACCTGAAGTAACTCACTATCTTATTCAATTTATCAAAGAAATGTCCGCAAAAGTCACCAGGAAAGGGCATCCTTGGGGTCAAATATGGCGGCTTCTCGGGGAACTTGACTCAGGGTGTCTTTTCCAGGCCATGATACAGATCTGGAAATGCATTACCGAAACTTTTGAAAGCGAACTCGGAATGTTCAGTCGACTTGCTGTATCTGTTCGTCTCGATTATATAAAGCGCGTGTGCAGGTTTTCATGTAACCTCAAAGAAGAAGAACGGCTTCTTCAGGGTCTCCTTGCTCACCTCGGGGGTGAAGGTGGCATCCCTAGAGTCCCAACCCCACGAGTGATGCTCAACCTGGCGCATAATCTGAACGGACAGGGACTCCATGACAAAGCAGAGAAGATGGTACAGGAAGTCCTTTCGCTGCTGGAAAAACATGAGATATATGCTAAGAGAAATGTTGAGAGGATAGAATGTATGAAAATCATTTCTCTCAGTCAATATAATCAAGGCAAGACTGTAGAAGCAGAACGGACTATGCGAAAGGCGATACGTATGATTGTGGATCAATGGGGAACACAACATCCTTGGGTCCTTGAATTCAATAATGTTCTGGTAGGTTGGCTTCGAGATTGGGCCCAGCACAAGGACGCCAACGTATTACGGGGAGAAATAGAAGAGTTGATGGGGAAGGATGAACTTGAGGGCTAAAATGTGTTCCAATACATATATGAAATTCCTATACTGTCCGGGTGTAGGGTGTTGGCTATCTGGCAGTTCCCCTATTACTGCATCACGTAGCGATCTCAGCTTCAACTGACCGCACAGCGTCTGTCATTATCTTCTTCACCAGGGCTATCAATCACCGCTCCACTTTCCACAAGCAACAGCTCATCAACTCTACCCATGACATATTCGACCCGCTTCCAAGTCTTCAAGCTCCCCGTATTTGTATCAAGTTGCCAAACCCGCGTTCGTCGGTGATATCGCTTTCTGCCGTACGAACAATATCCCCCGAACCCACTGCCACCTCCATAGCACAGCCAAGGGCCAGGTTGAGGGGTTTTGTCGCCATCCTGCTGCGTTTGTTGTGGCAGCAGAGCGCAAAAGTCATTCACGTGATCGTGCCCGCAGCCTAATGCTGATATACCTCCCTTGACCAAAGCGTCATAGAAGTGAGAATTGAAGCTAGGGCACTCAGTCGGCTCCCTCCGGTGGCCGTTGCGTATATTAAGATGGCGATCTCTGAACTCGGGGGGAGGGATGTGTAGGAATGCTAAAGACAGATGAAAGCGGTTGTTGTTATTGTCCTTGTGACGCGCGCTTCGTTGCGCTTGGGAAGCGTTCTCAAACCAATTGATTTGGCTTTGCTTGATAGGTTCATAGTCGGGATTGTGTATCAAGCTCGGTATTTGACCGTGCGAATCCAGGAAATACAAAGTCGATAATGGGAGCCGTGACGGGGCTGGAGCCAGGATCTGAAGGTAGAAGTTGCCTATGCCGTCGACTTGCTCTGGGCCTGACTCGCAGAGGCTAAAGGGCAGATTCTGAAGTATTGACATCTGTGCCGTGCCTGTAATCCTGTCAGCAAGAATGCACAGCTATTATTGCGAGCGTGCGGCCACTCTGAGTGTGCCATCGACCGCCAGCCCCGTTACCATATGAAAGAAGTTACTCACGTGGCAATGCGTGGGTGCCCTCACTATCATGATTGCCAAAGACGGCTGCGAATGGAATTGAACGCTCGATGATAGGGGCAACCACCTTGAAGAGGGCGGATTGGCTGTCGGGGATATCGTGGTGCAATTGATCTCCAGTAAAAACCACAAGGTCTGGTTTCTCAGCATCTAAGACCTCTCCAATGAAGTTTACTGTAAGTGGGTCAGCCTCGCTCTCTGGCAGATGGTTTCCATGGGCATCTATAGCATCTTTGCAAACCCCGACACCAGTGACCATGTGCGTGTCAGAGATCTGGAGAATCTTGAATTCGCCATCCTTGTTGACTCTCAAAACCTCCCGAGCATCTGGTCTCGGCTTGGCCCTGCCGCGGAGCACGCTTAGCCTAGCAATCGGTACCTTTGGCTGAGCGTGAAGTTGGAGCGGTGATGGCGTAAGTTTCCATTGTGGTCGTGGGTCAACGGCATCCACGCCAAAGAGGACGTCCACCTCTGTCACAGCCTGGCCAATCTTGCCGGAGAACTTGCTTCTCAGCACCCAGATTCCGCCAGGTCGACTCTCCCATAAATGATCCGAGCTTGAGTTCGGCGGCGGCTCGCCGACTCTAATATCCGTAACCACCAGGTCCTCGGTTCCAAGCTCTTCCTCATTGGCTAGCGCTACATACAACCATGCGCTCTGCTGAGCTGTATATAGATGGAGCTCTTTCTCAATGCGGTGCCACATATGCGGGTCCAGTGCACAGGTGGAAGGAGGAACTGTCGGAGAAAAGACGCACACGGTGAGATCCGTGACAACCGGATGAGCAACAACGGCCGTGATATGAGAATTAAACGACATCGCCGCTTTGGAGGGGAAGAAGACCCGCAAAAGAGTACGAATAATTATAGCTAGTACTGCTGATGCAATCGCAAAATGCCACTCTACGCCATAGGAGGTCATGTGGAGCCACCACGGCAGGGGGAACACGCTCACGCAGTTGGCAGACCTACTCAGCCAGGAAAGGAAGACTACAATTTGCGCAACGACATGTTAGTACATCCATAGCCACGGACGGGATAACCAGCCGATACGCACCTAGTAATACCGCTTGCGGGTCGCTCTATGAATGGAGTAGGCACCAAACGCGAAAGGAGGTGAACCCGCTGGATGCGGCGCAGGGGGAAAGTGGTGCGAGAGCGTAAAAAATATGAACAGGTGGATCTGCACGCAGCTGTGGACCATCGGTAAATTATTTCGCCGATACCGGTATACTGTGTCCGTGCGCGTGATGCGCGGACCACAGAACGCGCCAGACTTCAACACCACACACTCTACCATTACTAGATTGACCCCACCTCCCCGTACTCTTCCATCCATCTAACAAACCCCATGGCTGCATGGCGAGCAAATCCGATGTACGCTGTGCCGTAAGGAAAAGTGTAACCTCTCTCCCTGCGTAGCGAGACACTCCGTGCCAAGACATATGAGGGGTACTTTCCCAAACAACATTTCGATCCGAAGTAATAATAAACCCTGATGCGCACGCATATTTGGTTATCACGGGGCTTGGACTAGTGTAGGATGGGTAGCTAGAAATTGACGGTTTTTTACCCTATATTCGCTGTCGATGATCCACGATGCACATCTGTTGCCAACGGACGCAAGGTTGTTCAAACCTTCAGGTGACCCGACCGAGAAAGTTCGCCTGTATGCACACCTGTATGCACACCTGTATGCACACCTGTATACACGCCTATATACACACCTGTACGCGCCTGTTACCCTGTTCCCAGGTGCAGTTTCCTTGGCGAATTTCGATAATCCTTCTGTCAAAACTCTTAACCCGAAGTTATTAGCGCGAGTATAGGATGAATTTACAACTTATAAGCTTGCACCTACTTATACTGCAATACTACAATCTTCTTTCAAGCTGTAAACACGTTATATCTGTCAGACACTCCAATATCCCCTTATGTGCACGTTCAGCATCTCTGTCGCTAGTTGCGGCCATTATTCAAAGACTCTTTGGAACCCTTGCAAGATAGCTAAGGAAAGGGAAGAAGCTTGCGAGTCTGGGAGCGAAAACGCGAGAACAACTAACCAATGGTGCTATAAGAATGGCTGTGATTGGAAAGCGGGGCTATGTTGGGAAGGGCCTGGTTTGTGCAGCTCAGTATTTCTCAAGAGAGCATTCTGACAACCCTGTTATAGGCGATATTACTGACGGCGGATTTAATAATTCAGATGTTCAATGGGACGAGTTTGAATAGGGCAACACTCATATACAGGTGGATCGTGCGATATGAAGTTATTCATTGTTGACTGACCTGGCCATCAAAGCAATGAACTGGGAGAGTTGACCAGAAATAGCGTTAAGAGAGATATAGCCACGGGTTTGTTCAATCTCTTGAGCAATTTTCACCAGCTTATCTTTACCACTATTGTTCATAGCCTCAGCCATTAAGGCCAAAATCTTACCCAATGCCCATGTATCGCTCTGCACTCGTAACCCCCATTTCTCTAAACACCTATCAAGCGCTTCAAACAGTTCTGGTAGTAAAAACTCATCCGTGGTGCCTCCAATGCCGCTGACATCGATTATAATAGCCTTCCATTCTCTACTCATAACCACATTCTTTGGCTTCAGATCTATGTGCGTTACTCCCATCTGGTGCATGTATGCCAAAGCTGTTGCAATGTCAAGTGCACATTGTAACCACCACTAATAATCCATCCAAGGCTCTGGAGACTGTAATGAATCGTGCAGGGTACCGTTTGGATGATATTCGAGGAGGATTCCGCGAAGAACGGATGGGGCGCCATATTCCCTAGTTTGGTATAGACTACTAGATGTCACCGCAGCAACTAGCTGCACGATCTGTTTATTGCCATAAAGCAGCTCTAAATTCTGTAGCTCTTGCTCAAGCACCTTGGTGTCATGTAGAAAGTAGATAAGTCTGTCTATACCTTTATACACGTATTGGCGTTCGTCCCCTGAAATATACGCTGCATTAACATATTCGTAGCCATCCATGTCTTCTACACGGTGGATGTTCTGAAGATGAACTTTGCGTCCAGAGCTGATATAGAGGGGGTAGCGTATATATCTGTAGTATTCCTACATGTGGAACTAGAGAGCAGCAGTTTAGAAAGCCGCGTAATCGCTGCTGCTGCTTGGAAGTTCTTTAAGTAGAAGTAACTGTGTTGAAGTTGAGGGATCCGGCTCTGGCGAAATGAAGAGTTCTGTGAATTTGTTGTTGAGAAGGGGAAGGGGGTTAAAATTGATACAACAGCATAGAGCTTTGAAGTCACGCCATCGCTTCGGCCAAGAAGGTTTCTGGCCAGTTTCTTTGCTAGGCTTGCCCAGGAAGGTAACTCTAACATGCCATTGTGAAGACTCTCTCTGCGCAACGAGGGAAATTGAATGTAATGGGAGATAGTGGTTTGTTTTGGTGCTTCGGCGTATAAAGTCAATGCTCCATTTGTGCTTAGAAGATGGGGCAAGATACTCGGTTTTAGGTCCTATTTGAAGTATAGGAATTGAGAGAGGAGGGAACCTGGAGGGGTCGGGAGGCTGGAGGGAAACCATCGAGGATGCGGCGTGTTTAGTAAGGGCAAAGGTATCAGTGGGCGGGCGAAGATGGTGCCATCAATCGGGCGAATTCGGAGAGAGCTTGCTTCGACGTAGCTGATGGCGGGGCAGACGGTGGGCAGCAGCGGGGAGAGGGAGTGCAAGTGGTGAGTGTATCCGGGCACAAAGACGTAGTGCCAAGTCTTTATTCCTGAGACAGATCACGTGGTTGTGGCGCAGTCTAGGGTGCTTCGGTGAGCCCCACTCAGCAAGAACTACCTTGTGGCATCCGTAGCATCCGCCTTCCTCACTTCTTCGGTCAGAGCGATTCCCGCCCTGCTTGTTCATATGCAGACTTGAATGTACACGGCCATGTTGGCACACCTGCCGTATACGGTAGCGCGGCTCGGTTAGCGTCCCCTCGGCTCGTTTCAGACTGCCACCTGCCCTCGCCAGCGCCAAGCCTGGAGCATGAACCTTCCCGCCAACTAGCCACCTTCTCCATTCGACTTCGCGCCTGCATTCACCCATCCTTTAATACCCTTTTATTATAGGTGAACTATATTCGGCTATCCCTAGAATTTTTGGCGGCTACCCCTCGGAGATTCGGCGTTTATGAGAAGTGCTATACCTAATTAGGATAGCTAGGCGAGCTAAGGAACATCAAAACTTGAGATGATTGATTACGCCCCGCGCCGAGTCTCTGCAGCAGGCTGCACGCCTCAATATAAGTCCAATTGATCTAGTTTTGCCTGGATATTGCTCAGATTTGTATGCGCTACCATATTGCAAAGTGCAGCCTTGAAGTGAGCCTTGGTCATAGAGCTCTGGTGGTGGATACCCGGAAATGTTAATTTTCGTGAGTCGTGATAAGATATACGCACCTCAATGCGACTGCGTATATTCTATCACGACCCACCAACCACTCACCCTCATAGACAGAGGCTTGCTCTAAGGCTGCACTTTGCAGTATTGTAGCGCATACGAACAGAAAGGTGACTCTAGCTTTCAGGATCCCATTTCAGGCCCCTGGTCTAAAAACATGACTCCAGCTTTGGGAACCGTTTAGAGACCCTGGCCCAAAAATTACAGGGGTCAAAACCGTCAGATGTTAATTATCTATGCACCACGTCCCTGGCTAGAGTCGTTTGCGCCCAAGTAATTTTCCCACGATTAGCCATGGAGGAAGTTTTGCGCGCTGTCGCATTTGTGCAACAACATGTCCATGTTGATCCCATTATCTCGCCTATTTTGCGCAGTTTCGATGCTGAGCAGCTTCAAGACTACTCCAAACTCCTCAGCATCCATCTTTCTATGCCCCGGTCACTTATATTCAGGAATACCTACGTCAACCTCTTCCCTCGCCTCTGCTACGAAAAGCGTCTCCAGTCAAGTAATCTAAATATATACCTTATCGGAAAGGACATCCATACCCTAAATACACGAATCTTTTCGCCAGAACAACCTGAAGCACACTTAAACGCTTTACTAACATTTGCTATTGTTATCTGTGATAGTAATGGCAAATGGCCCCCCAAAGTTAGTGATCTCCAATCAGCGATTCAAGAGCTAGGCGCATCAAAAGAAGAAGTAGAGAGGGCTAACCCTTTGAAAAAGAATGCTGCAAGTGACGCTCACAGCTTATGCTGCTAACTCACATTACTCCTTGTCGGCAATAGCTTACCAACATGGTCTTTTGGGTCTAACAAGCACACATTGCCAGAGACAGGATTTAGGTTTCTATGGCTAGATGGTTCTGTGGAGCTTCTAGTCGACCTTGGTGAACACAGCATGGTTTGGACATACAGGAAGTTCTCGTGTTCGTCTTTAATTCCAGCTGCCTTGCAGCTGCTGTTACACAGCGTACGTGGCACATTCTGTACTCCAGTTGTCCGTCTCAATTGCAACTATCTAGAGAGGCGTGATATAGAGGCCTTGCTGTTGGGAATTCGCGATTTAGATGGGAGTCACATCATTATATCTAGACATGGCTATTACTTGGGTGAATATCCAATTGCTTTTGACCTAGGCACCATTGACTGGGAAGAGAGTCCTGACGATAATAAGAATGTCCCCCAAAGAACGAGTAACAGCATACATATAAAGAGACCCTTTGAGTTCTTGGGATTTGGAGATGTGATGAAAGGATAGAGTTTACAACTCCTCATGAGAATGTATATAATTAGAGAGTTTCTTTAAGCTCCCTCTCAATAAGTAGACAATTCAAACATTGCTCAGCATCATAGAATGTTACCTCCTTTTAATGTAACCATTGAACTTCTCACATTATACATGAGAATAGAACCATCCCCCAGAACCACTTGAGATCTAGGTTGGTTATCGAGGGGACGCTTATGCCAGACGTAAGAACCAATGAAACATTTTGTATTTCTACAGTGTGCAGCGGCCATTGTCACTGGAAGATCGTGAGGATATGCAGATGTTTTGAAATTCCGAATGGGTATAGGGATTATAAATATGGCACCCCAAAGTGGATCAGTATCTCCAATCCACATATATCGACACGGAAGCAACGTTGTCCAACCTCCCCTTCTCATCACCCACCTATCCCGTTTCTCTCCCTCACACCTCCCGATGATTTACATAGATCCCCACCTCCTTCTTCACTATCCTCTTTTTCGCCTCTAAATCTGACCCAACACTGCTATCGCCTGCTCGTCGTGCGGAAAGTTCAGAATATTGGCCGTAGGCTGCAAGGTGTGCGACCGAAGAGGGAGGGGGGGCATGTGTGATTCGTGGCGGCGGCTGTTCTCAAGGTGGACCTTCTGGTTGTGATTGCTGGTTGGACCTGTCAGTAGCGGTATAAGCGAAGGGGTTGCTTGGGAGCAGGGGGCGTGAGGCGATGATAGCGATGGGACGGCGTACTTAACATCCAACAGGTTAAACCGCCCGTTAACCTCAGCTCGGAAGGCAGTCATGGTTGCAGCTGCATTAGCGTTTGTTGGATCCCCGCCATAATCTGTGCTAGGTCGACGGCAGGGAAGAGAAAATATTTCCAACACCTTCCACTCCTCAAGCACGCTCGCATCCAACCCGTCTCCTCGCAAGAAAATGATCCTTAGGCCAAGTTTGTTTCCTACAGGTGGGACGGGCAAGTTTTTGTCCAAGGTGAATATAAGATCTGCTACGCCTTCTTCTGTCAGTGCAAGACGGGGGAGAAGGAAACGTGGTGGTGCAATTGCCGGTCTAAAGAAGGCAAGGGAGAAGGGGGAAGGGGGAAGGAGAATGGGGGCTGAGGATGACAGGAGGCGGGGTCTAATGTCTTGTCATTCGCTCAGGGAGACGATATCATGATTCATGAGCAGCGTAGACGACGTTTTGTAGTGCTATATACCCAAGTCCTATCATATTCAACTGCGTGGTCCGTACCCTACTTGATTGATACTTGTTATTGTCGGCTCCATCGGCTCTGCCGGGTGAGGAGCTACTGCACTACGAGGAGCTTGGGTCGGTGTCACTGCTCTGCCGTTCCTAGGGTAGGGTTGCTACTCCGGATCCTTCTATGCTCGTCCTCATCTTCAGGGCCTTGCTGGTCTGAGTCTCGCCTCCTCGATTTGCCTCCTCGATGGCGCTGTCGATGTGTGGCATAAAATCTTCCTTCACCCATGTCTGGGACGACTCACGGAGCAATCCTCCAAAAAGTTGCTGGACAGGCTCGGGAACCATTGTCGCTATGAGGGCACAGCAATTGCGCTAATCCAGACAAAGTGGCGTGTGGCCTGATGCCTGTCGCAAGGGATACACAGCCGAGCCCGACGTGGATGGTGAGTGCAAGTCGTTACTTCGTCTTTTTCTTCTTAGGGTTACTAGACCCAGTGTCGATCGAGGTGCCTGGGGTGATTGGGTTGACGCTTGGCTGGCTGTCTAGTATTACCCCTTCATCGGCTAAGTCGTAATCTTCAAGCTGTTGGGACAGTCCTGAGCGTGAAGAGCCCATTTCTGGATCCTGAGTTCGAAGTTCGGGTTGTTCGGAGACTTTGAAAGTCAAGTCGGCGGGGAGCATGTCGATAACGGAACAGATCCTTAAGAAATGCCCAGGAAGCCATGAATCGTAGATATTCCGGACAAAAGTGTATGCTGTCCATCGATTATCTCCCTGCTCTGTTTTTGAAATGGCAAAGTTGGCAATTGGATGTCGATAGAACGTGGGTTTCCCATTAATAACAGCATAATGTCCCCAGACTCTTACTTGTTCATCACTATGAGAGATTGAAAAGCCGTTGATTTCTTGATGAAGCTCGTCCTCTCGACCCACACACTGGAAAAGCGTTATTAAACCACGTAATGCAACAGTTTGACTGTGAGCATTCTGCCGATCAGCGATGTCAAGCGCGGATGCTCCGCATTTCACTTCGCTAGTGAGGAATGGAAAGTACATGTCGTATGTTGCCGCGATAAAGGAGTAATCTTCCAATTCATTTCCAATGAAGGGCTGAAGCTTCTGCAGTTGTTCTGGGGTAAAAGCTTCTCGCTTGAATCCAAGGCTGTAGTCGGGTTGGGGGCGTGGTCCGTGGAAGGGCATAGCACTGTTCCAGCCAGCGTTGGTGGTCTCTCTGAGAGGGTCCAGGTGCTCGGCGCCAAGGATTGCCAAAGGTTCGGCAGGAGGAACAATAAGCTGCGCGATATCGCGGATCACTCTGGTCTCGTTTCTACCTTTGACTGATTCCAAAACCTTCTCAAACACTTCATCTTTAAAGAATGTATCTTTCGGCGGCGACTGTGGCGAATTTAGAAGCCTTTGGCAAAGCGCTTTGCTTTTGGCGCTGATACCTCCTTTGTATCTACTCATAAAGCTACCGCGTTCACTGAGTTGACCTTCGTAACGGCGATGTCTATATGGAGCGCACTTCTGTTCCCGCGGTTGTTGGTCGCTCGGTGTTCGCGTTGAGACTGTTTCGTTGTCGATGCTAGCATCTGAACGCTTGCGGCGGAGGGAGGCTAATGATTTCTTTCTTACTAGCGCAGGTTGGACAAGGTCTCGAAAACGGTCCATTGTGTTCTCTTGTTCCTCTGTCGGCCAGGTTTGTTTTTCGCGCCAGTAGTCAACCCGAGCCTCTGTGATTGTCTTCCACCTGACTGGTTTCCTGGCTGAAGCTGTAGATGTTCGTACTCGTTTTGGAAATGGCTCGAGCGAAGGGTGTGAAACCTCGTCTTCTTCTTGAAGTCGCTTTGGCGTCTTCGCCTGCTGAGCGGAGCCGGGTGTTGTCTGGATAAGATCGGCACCTTTGAGGCGTAGGCCTTTGCGTCTTTGTGCAGGAGGGGTGGGAGGCGGCTGGGCAAACTGGGACTGGGGAGAGAGTTTTTGGGGTTCTTCTGAAGGGCGCACACTTTCTGGCTTAGTTTCAGTATCAGAGTCTTCTTTTAAGTTCTCAGGGAACTCATGTCGGGGGCGGGGAGGAAGTCTTCGGAGCTGGTTTGCGGGGTACACACCTTTTGGCTTGTTGGCTTCGGCTTCAAAGTCTTCTTGCTGGGGTTTCCATTTGGTGCGGCCCGGCTGAGAAGTGAGTGCAAGAGGGGTGGGAGGTGGTTGCAGACGTGCGCTATTTTGAGTGCTAGCACGCCGTGTGGACTTCGCGATGGGGATCTTCTTTCGAGGTCCAGTTGCGGGTTGGCGCCTATTTCTGACGGAGGTAGAATTGGGTCGCGGAGCCATAGGCATGGAGAGAGAAGCGTAACGCGCAGTGCGGCGCTGGATATATGATGACGGATCGAAGGATGAATGCAGGAGTGTTGGCGCGAAGTCGAATGGAGAAGGTGGTTAGAGGTTGAACGCTCCAGGCTTGGCGCTGGCGTTGGCAGTCTAAAACGAGCCAAGGGGGCGCTAACCGAGCCGCGCTACCCGTATACGGCGGGTGTCAGCATGGCCGTGAACATACGACAGGGTGCCCAGAAGTTTAGAGTACTCGATCGTCTAAGCGACTCAATCACCAAACGTCTCACTTTTCGTCACCCAGCCACCTCAATTGCTCTCAACGCGACGCGCGACTGTACAACCACGCAACGTGATTTTGATGCTGTACAACTTGCAGAATTTTCTCCTGTATCACTGCTATCTACTGTATAAATTTTGAGGCAAAACAATAGAGTTTTGGTCACCTTCTTGTGGTGTTCGTAGGTTGATCACTAGCGGCCAAGATGCCGCCCCGGCCCCTATCTCCCAACGCCTTTCTTGATCCTACCACTACGCATATCTAAGGTATTGTTACTGGAGAAGCTGCAATACAATCAGTAATTACTCAGTTTAAAAATAGCTAATTCAGATCCCTCTAAGCAGCTGCTGAGGCCTTTGATGTACTGTACCAAATAACCTACATATGGTTCAACGGCCGCCCATCCCACCAGTAAACCCACAACCTTAAGTGAGCTCTTACCCCTGAACAAGAGCAAGCCCTTAAGAAGCACCTTCTGAGTATTACCTTATAGGGATTCCTATTATAAGTATAGTAGGTTTGAGAGCTTGCAGAGCAGTTGGCTAGCTGTAAGCTTAGTAAGTGCTAGGTTACTTAGTTTATTAAGCACTATAATCTAGTGGCCATCTACGCTCCTACGCTTAATGCCAACCACGTATACAACCACAATCCAAAGATAATTAATAACTTCTTTAAGCTGTTGAAGAGCACAAAATACAAGCACTAGCCCTAGCTAGCAAATATATAGAATATAGATAAGAAGGGCTATATACTTAGGCAGGCGTAGGCTGTAAAGGTTATTATTGGTGTATCTACCACATAGAAGAAGTACACCTTTATTCAACAGCTAGGCAACTAAGAGCTAGTAATAGCTATTAAATATGTAAGTGCTACAGGAGTTATAATTAATCCCCTTATTATTTTTAAGGGCAAGTTCCACTAAGATAAATGGGTACAGATGGACGGGGGAAGATCAGGATAGAGCTACGCCCTCTCCTAAAAGGGGTGGACTAATGATAAGCTGGGCCTTAAGTAGCTAAAGATCTTTAAGTAGGTAATAAGGCCTGCCCTGCTACAGGAGAAGTGCCTTCTTATTATAGATAATTATAGATCTCATCTTATAGGCAAGTTTCTTCACTTTGCAATAGATTACAAGATTATTATCCTTTACTTCCCTCCCTACACTACCTATCTTCTCTAGCTATTAGATGTAGGACTCTTTAGCCCTCTCTAAATGCACTATACTAAGCTCATAGCAGCAGCTGTTCACTTTAGAGGTGTTAGAGGTATTGACAAGGCTCTATTCCTTAAGTACTATTATAAGGCTTAAGAGCTTACCTTTACAAAGGATAATATAGAGAGGGCATAGGCAAATATAGGCCTCTACCCTCTCACATTAGTTCCAGCAAAGCTGAATCTCACAGAGGAACAGCTTATTAAGGAGGCCGTTGCTGCGCAGGATGCCTACAACGAGAGAGAGTATATAAAATCTCATGCCCTTGCCTCTACTGAAGCTATATATAAAGTAAAGGCTCTTTATAAGGAGCTGCATAGTATAGACTACTTACTATTACCTACCTAGCTATATACACCAAAGAAGCACTAAGAGGCTAAGTTCTTGAAGCGTGAGATTCTTGAAGCTACAGAGATTACCTCTCCTATTAAGCTTCATATAGAGAAGCTTACCTATAGATTCAAAGCTATAGATGTAACTCTAGTAATTGCAAATTATAACCTTAAGTAATACAAAACCTTTAAAGTAAAGAAGGGGCCTGGCAAGAGGCTTATCTCTAAAGGCAGGGTATTTGGAGAGGTAGAAGTTCAAGTGTTAGAGGAAGAGGAGGCGCGCAAGGCTGCTACTAAGGCAGATATAGACTTCTGGCGCAGCTACACAGATGGGCTCTTTGCTCCTAAGGAAGCAGTGGCTACTACTGCAAAAGCAGTGTTGAACCCAGGAGAGGTGCACCAACCCTTCTGGACGTTCTGCTACGTCTTCAGATGTGATCACTAAGGCACTGTGGATGAGATTGTGAGCCATGGATGGATAGGCGACTCGATCAAGTGCGGAGGATCACAAATGCGCATTGAAAACTACAGGGGTTGATCTCCAGATCACGCAGGATGGAAAGAGCGTATAAAACTCCATAAAAAAGTCCTTTGTCAGTATAATAATCAATAATATTTGGTATCAATTAATTGACGTTGAAAACTACGTGTTTTTGGGGCCGGGAGTGAGCCGTTACGTGATTGAGTCGCTTAGACGATCGAGTACTCTATCCGATTTTTTGGTGGGGACCCCGCCAAGAAGACCCCGCCAAGAATTCAGATAAGCTTCTGGGCACCCTGTGGTACGAACAAGCAGGGCGGGAATCGAAGAAGTGGGGAAGGCAAACGAACGCCGGCTCGCACATAGGGTGCTGAAGGCCTTTTATCCCTATACATTTCAACTAGGGCTTCATAATTCACAGCCAACATTGAAGTCTGCCTCGTCTGAAGCAATGCTCAACGTATTGATTAGATCGTGGTGCTTTCGATCCGCAGTCAGGCAACAGCATTATGGGTGGACCAGTGGCGTAAGATGAACAGGGCGGAAAACCCTGTAGGGTAGGCAGACAATCATGCAAGGATCCCACGGAGATCGGTCGGCGCTATGCGGCGAGCAGCCGTGCGAAAACGATAGCGAATATAACTCTTGGCGCACACGACGTTCCATCGCTCGGTGGTAGGACGCGGTTTGATGGCGGACATGAGAGGTGCTCTACGTCGCTCTCTGCCACACCGCTGTCACCCTCCGTCACCTCCAAATCCCCGTGCCATCCAAGTACAAGCCTCCCTGTCTTTCTGTGACCGTGGTCTGCATAAATGCGTCCTGGATCCTGACCACTGGACGTTGCCGCTAATACCTTCTGAATATCGAGTGAGGTGTGCCTGGAAGCTGCGCCTCTTGACTGAGGGCCCTACAGGAAATTGGTCTGAACACGCTTCGTCAAGTTTTTCCACGATGTCCAGGGAATGGCCGCTTCGTCCAACTCAAAATCCTAGTTCGGCATGCATGAATCTCCGCCGCCTAGTTCTACCATCAAATTCAGCCACCTCATCACCATCCCATCCCAGCTCTTCTTTGAATTCATGCCTAATATCTCCGTATGACGTCCACGCATGAAGTCGCCCCACTCCTATATGAATCCTGAGCCGCTCACAAGGTCATGGCAGCGCCGTGTTTGAGAGTCAAATGTGACCGTTCCACCCACTGCCAGCATCCTGTTGGCACAGAAACTACGCCATATCCCCTCTCTTGCCAAGCATGGCATGCCGTAATACTACGCCTCTCCGGCGGCGTTCATCTTCGGGTGCACTGGATGTTGGCTCCTGTCTCAGCAGGTTGATTAGCTCAATGCCCTAGGCTATCTTGCATGAATATACCTCATCCAACATATCCTCAATTCCAGGCCGGTCCAATCCAGTCTCACTGTGTGTGGACCCAGGCCATAGTGATGGGTTCGGCGGCGTGGGTGCGGAAATTGCACTCTCCGATGAGGCTGTCACTCAGCTCGTCACTGGAGATGTAGGCTGATTTCCAGACATAGCTCGAGTACTACCCAGCGTGTCACTTCATTGCAGTTTTTGCCGTACTATCGAGGGCAGGACCTAGCTATTCTCATTAATGATCTGGATAAACGTTGAGGGTGCATACAAAAAGTAAGACAGGTAATACACGACAGTGCCTACTTACCTTTCTGCAAGGCTTTCGATGCGTAGATAGCAGGTGAGGTTTGGGCGACGAGAGACGGATAAGGAGGTGGCTTAGACGAAGGCAGCAGCCTTAGCCGAAACAAAGCTGCACGTGACTTGGAAAGTATAGCCGAGTTCCCTACTCACGCGCCCGGGAAGAACTCGGGTCACGTGCGTACCTAAAAATAGAAAACCCCACAGAGCCAACGTCCTATATACTTAAAAACAATATAATCTAGGCTGCATAGGCCTATAGATAGAGGCTAGATACTCTTAGAAACTTTTATCGTGTTGTTGCTGCTATAACGTTGATAAATCTGAGGGAAAATTTGATGGATTTTGGCTTATCTTTGCTTGCCCACGCCACGTGACCCGAGAAGTTGTCGACCTAACTAAAAACGTTCATGCTCGGGGGCTGTGCGGGTCCAATTTTAGAACTCCTGATACAAGTATTGCCGGCACAGGGGTCAAGAGCTAAGCCACGGAAGATAGTGGGCCGAAAATGGGACCAGTCAAACCTTGACGCCTCACATCCTCATGTTGGCTCAGGGGTTGCTCAGCCACTACATGCGGGGTGCCTGATTCCAGTTGCATGAGTATGGAAATATTAACTAATACGTTTGTATTGAAAAGCTATATACATCCTGCCGCCATTTTCGGCGGCATATGCCACCCTTTTCGTAGGGTATTGTCGTCGGTGGTGACTCTGTATAATGCAAACTCTACATACACTTGCGACAACATCGACTTTGTTCAACCGCTTACGCGACCTGTAATTTTTACTGCTTAGCTTATTTTTCAGATCATGTATGAATCCTTCCTCCAATATTTGAAACCACTTATTGCTACAATCTTAGTTGGACGCACATCCCTTGTGATCAAACTGCTCAGGCTCGGGGTCTGAAAATGGGACCCCCCCCCCCCAAACATTCTTTCTCCGGATATTCTACTAGACCATATCATCGAGGCCCTCGCCAGTGATATACCTTCTGGGAGACTGCCCAAAGAAGAGTCGGCTCTCAGTCAACGGAGAATGATGGTCCTTTTATCTAGAGTTATCGTTAGACACGACCCGGAGGAAGAGCATGTGCGACTGGAACGATAACTCGAGCAGTTTTTGCAATGTTCCTTCGTAAGTTGGTTCAAGAAGAAATGACCAACTCGCTCCCAGTGATCGTGACATTTCCGCACGATGATGGCATGAGGCGTGCGGCCTCCATCGTATCGGCCTAATATTATACCCAGTAGTTCGTCCTGGTCGAAATCGCAGTCATTTGTCATCGTGATTGGATCTGCATATAATGTAGTTCCAAAAAAATTCAAATTTATCTTTCGGAGCCCGTCATAAAAGATCGTCGTAATCGGAATTGTCCAGCAGCTCAGTTCCACAGACGGAGAGATATGATCCGGATTGACGTGTCCCTGCCTCATTCCATGATATAGTTGACTTAGTTCTAGAGGCGTTCCATCGACTAATGTTATGCTCATTGAGCTCCCGCCGAGAACAAGATCATTGCCTTTGAATGGATAATCAACTTGAACCCGCCATCCGCTTCAAATCTTTCGCCGACAAGATTGGCTTACAGCAACACATCCGAAGCTTTCACAACGCTGAGAAGATTGCCTGCCGTGTCTGTGGTAAGAAGTCTACCGTGTCCTCTGCTTGGGGACACTTACACAAACACAGTAGACCACTTGGGGAGCCGAGATACAGGTGTAAATACGACGGATGTTCAGCGGCATTCCGCACCACTTACTTGGTAAACGCGCACATCTTGTACAATCATCTAAAGATTGGAATCGAATGCGACATTGATGGCTGTGGTGTCAAGTTCAACGACGAGAGTGGATGGAGATTACACTTACAGCTGAACCACTCAGGAGTCGAGATTGAAGAGCATGTCCTCGCGTTGCGAAGTGCGTCGGCAGTGAAGAAGCTCTTGGCCCAGAGGGAAAAGTTAAAAAAGGGCTTATGCACCGTACTTATGAGCTGTAAGAATAGAGCTATCGCCGATGAGAGAGGATTAATTCCAGCGTGCGATAAACACCTAAGACGCCATTATGAGCTCAAAGCAAGACAGGCACGGCACAGCGCATTTAAAATCAAGAGGATTGGTTTCGGGTCCCTTGTGCAGACTCCAGATGAAATGGCAGCTTGTCTATCAGCTATTACTGTACCGCGTTGTGTGAGAAGATTGGTACGCCAAATTGAACGCCTGGATAGGGTAGGGTGAGTGTTTTGCGTGGATACGGAATTCGCAAGAATCCCTCTTATCAAATACGATGAGCCAATCGAGGAGCTTTTAGGTGATACTCCTCGCTGTGGACAACACGCAAGATTCAATTGGGGTGTGTTCCGGAGGATTTATGGCCAAAGGCGCGAAACATCCGGGATGACCATACGGGAGATTCGAGATGTGCTCCTCAACGCAGACATGAATTCACGGTCAACACTAGCTGAATGGTCAATAAGCGCAATTGATCGACGAATATTAGGAATGATACTTGAGGAGCAAACCCCGGAGAGGTCGATTCCAGTACCAAGACACTGGAGGAAGGTTCTGCCGGGATTTTTGACCATGTCATTATCTTATTTTCACCATTTCCTCTATCCCGCCTCCATGCTTTACCAACAGGCCCATCGAGCTGGTCCGGATACCCTCATGCTAATCGATATGATCAGAGCTCTCATCAATCTCTCTCGCCGATGCGAAGGGTTGCAAGAATGTATTCACGACTTCCAGCGGAGACAGGTCAAGTTATATTCCAATCATTGAATCATGCATATCAAAGTCCTAGGCGTTCCTCAATTATAGCGACAATTGACTGCCACTCACGCATCGCACCATTGCCCGTATCGCCACACATCAGCAGACGCTCTTGAGGCCGTAACACTTCAAACCAGCCGTTTCCTTCCTCGCCCTTCTGGACACCCCAATCATCCTCGAGCATTCGGATTTGCTTCGCCGTAATAGGATGGTGCCACATCGCAGTATTCATCGCAGGAGCCACAATGATAGACTTCCTTTTCCCATCAACGGTCCCGTCTGTATCCCAGGCCCGAACCACGCTGGTCAATAGATTATCGCAAATGCCATTCACAATTTTTGCTAATGTGTTGGCATCCAAAGGACAAATAACGAGCAAGTCAGACCATTTACGCGCTTCTATATGAAGGATTGAGGCTCCTCGCCGCCATGGCTCTGGGCCCCATTCGGAAGCGTCGTCGTATACAGCTTCGACGCATGGAATATTCATCAGCGAGGATACAGAAGGCTGTTCCTCGGATTGGCCAGCCAGGAAGTTCTTGGCCGATTGGGTTAGGATAATCCTAATAGATAACTTGGCTTTATGGCGTGAAAGGGAATTTGCAATGTCCGGGATTTTGATGGTGGCAACGGATCCGCTCGCAGCGAGGAGAAGGTGCGCTTTGCCATCCTCGCGGAACGTAGGTAACGTAGCTGCGGAGTTTGCGGCATTGCAGAGCGAGTCGTTGGTATCTGTAGCAACTAGGTCCATTTTGCTGGTTCAATTTGATGAGGCGTGTGGCATGGATTTTAAGTAAAGAGAGCCTGGTAGCTTGGCAGTTGTTGATGAAGTTGGGAGAATTGTCCTACACCCCCACTTTTCCGGTGATGTACAATAACTTGCCTCCCGCCAAGTGCTCGTCTAAAATTAGCCAATCAGAGCAGCGCCAAAGAGAGCCACCGTTTCTCAAGGCGGAAATGCCGTCTGATTATTGACCAAAGTATGCCGTTGGGACTGTGGTCAAAGCAGAACCATTCAACACTTTATGACCATCTTCAAGTCCCTTGATACAACGTTCAGGTCGGAAATTAAACTTGGTTTTCCTTGAACCAATGACTTCCAAGGATAAGGCAATCCAGGGATGACAGAGTTCCGAGGACGACAAATTTTCCAAGGATTGGGGAATCAAAGGCAGACGGTAAGGAAATATTAATACGTTTGTATTGAAAAGCGATATACGTTCTACCGCCATTTTCGGCGGCATATGCCACCCTTTTCGTAGGGCGTTGTCGTCGGTGGTGAGTCTGTAAAGTGCAACAAGTATCCACCCAAAAGGACTCTAAACCATCCTTCACTGCTTGGATTCTGCAGAATTCAAGTTTCTTGGCTCCCTTCTTGGCATTATTTATAGCTCCGCCTAAGGAGCCTCCACTTGTGACCCCTCTCTTCCACACAGGCCGTCCGTCACGGGCGGGCCCGCTGTATTCTTGCCATGGCCTGCTTCTCCAGACTCCTGTCGTGATATCTTTGAAGGTGACCTCTTCATCACCTGCGCCCCAGGTATACGAAAGAACCGCGTATTCCGGGATATCTTTTCCAAAGCGTTCGGCCAGGCTAAACCGACCAGCCTTGTCGATGTGCAGAAGACGTATGGTGGCAGAGTCAAGTCATGTATATACAAATGGACTCAGCTTTGGCAAACTTGGCTGACCAGGGAAAGTCGAGAGATAGGGAGTCGAAGGAGGCTAGTGGGGGCAGACAGCAGCTGAAGAATCTGAGATCAATGTGAAGTCGGAGCGAAAATTTGTATGATAAGCGACTTGGCTCTCCATCCTTCTATACTGCCTCCTTCCATATACGAGTAGACATAACAGGGGCTGGTCTCTTGGCTGCATGGGATTCGTAAAAATTCCCAGTAATTATTTCGGCCTAGCATAAAGGTAGGTTTGTGATATATTAGAAAACTTTAGATACCATAAGTATACAGAAAACCGTTTATAGAAATCATTTATAGTTAGTAATAGTCTGACTATGTAACCTTTGAAACTTAGCTTTAAAACATGCAGACAGAGTGAATAATTATCATTGGAAGGCTCATCTAGAGATGCATTTTGATAGGTATTTGTCGATTATGTCCGCGGGTAAACAGAACTGTTTACACTGCTCTTTATGAGAACCATTAAAAGCACTCAGGAGATAACAGTCTGCCCACATATCTCAAAGTCACTACACGATCATTGACGTATTCGCGGACCATTATCAAGTGAAATCTCAGAGTGAACCAGGCGCTGCGCCCCATACACCGGGTCTTAGCGATGTGTTTTGATGATGAAACTGACATCGCTGTCAGCGCCCTCCTCCTGTAGCTTTGCGGCGCTCTCATCGACAGTGGTCTACCCTTCCACAACAAGGCCGCTCGCCATTGCGGTACCACGGGTAGCCGGAATGCCAGCACGGTTTGGGATTGGAATAGGCTTGTTTCACTGAGCAGCCATAGCATGATACGGAGCCGCCATATCGGATGCCGTAGCTCGAGCAGCTGTGGGCGGCTCACACGGCGGCTGAAAAGAGCTCTGACTGTAGACGCCACCGGCAAGTGAGATCGCCGCTGCTTGCTGCCAATGCATATGAATTAGCTAGCGTATGGCCCTAAGGGGACGACACAAGGTCGGTACGGAGACCTCCGTAAGGACGAGCTGTGGTTGTTTGAACGAGCAGCCTCCGAATGAGCAGAAATATGGCCATAGCCAATTGCCTGCAAGGCACCCTCAGGAGAAGCATGATCAGAGCCATGGTCAGGCCAGACCAAGGCAGTGTGTTGGTGAGAAGGATGAAGACCTTGAGAGGGCATGGGGAAATCGGATTACTGATAATCGTAAGGCATACGCGTTGCATTCTCAAAGGGAGTCGAAGCGGGAGTATGAGTGTTACCTGCGGGAAAAGCTGCCCCTAGAGAAGCAGAACGAGCATTATAGTTGGACACATGCATCGAGGCCTGGTGACCATAGGCTAGCCCACTGTAAAAAAATATCCTGTGCAAATGAGGTGGCCTCTTGTGACACCCGAGCAGCCTCCTGAATCGCAGATTGGAAGCCCTGGCTAACTACTGAAGTAAGTCAGATTCTCTCATCTTGCACATTGATCTCTATAGCAAGAAGCTTACATCTAGGAAAACGATTCTATCGGCTTTCACTACCACTATCAGTAGGCAGTACCATATGAAAACATCTCTGATTGTACCCACGTTCAAAAATGCCATTGACCTGAGCTCCCTATCAAGACAAGGTTCACCCACGCCGAATTACACATGCAGGGCACTAATGGTGGAATCTTGAGCATGACATATTCAGTTATCGGAATAACATATTCACTGCTGATATACGTGTTTCCGTATCCACATGTTCATCACTCCGAATCAACTTATCCCTGACATCCGACTCCCACCACCATCCGAGCCTTAAGCCTCATCACCCAAACATATAATTCTTAGCTACATCCCCTCCCCGTCCAGTCTCTTTCCCCACTCCCCCTAATACTCCATCGCCTCCTCAAACAGCCCCCTCAACTGCTCCCTCTCCACGTCCGCATCCCCCATATCCAGACTCGGCGCCAACATCAACACCCTGGCCTGCGGCATCGTGCCCTCCACCAACTGATCCACATGCTCTCTTCCAAACCCTAAATGCTTCAATCCCCTCGGCTGATCGCCTAGCTTCACCAAGAACTGCGCTAGGGCCTCCGATAGCACCTCCCCAGCCGATTCTAATTTGACATTCGAGATGTCGACACCGAATGCTTCGGCCGCTTGCAAGTGGCGCTCAGGATTCGACGCACCTGTGAACTTGAACACAGCGGGTGCGGTAACGGCGACGGAGACACCATGGGGGATGATGGGAGCTTCGACGGCATATCCAGGATGTTTATACCCCGGATTCTGGCCTGAAATGGGATACGACATCCCATGGCACAGATGCACGCCTGCATTTCCAAACCCCACGCCCGCCAGCGTAGCAGCTAGTAGCATCTGCGACTGAGCTTCGTAGTCCTCCGGGTCCTTGACTGCTCGGGGGAGATATTTGACCGTATCCCGAAGCGCTTTGAGTGAGAAGATGTCTGAGATGGGATTTGCGCCTTGGTAGGCTGGACGTTCGATGGGGTTGCGAGGACGGGGAACGCGTTCGTTGTAGGGGATTGCGGTCCAGGATTCGAGGGAGTGGCAGAGGACGTCGAGACCGGAGGAGGCGTGGACGGCGGAGGGCATGGTGCGCGTGTTGAGAGGGTCGACTATGCCGAGGGTGGGCTTGAGGTTGCGGTGGGCGATGCCGGTTTTTGCACGCTTGGAGACGAGGTCGAAGATGGCGGTGCCAGTGGTTTCAGAGCCGGTTCCTGCGGTGGTGGGGATGGCGATTAAGGGGAAGAGTTTGCCTCGGATAGGTAGGCCTTTGCCGAGAGGGGCGTTTACGAAGTCGAGGAATTCTGCTTCTATCTTTGTTGTTAGTTTTCTTCTTCATCCTCGTACTGGTTTCACAGCTAAATTTCCAGAAATTACTGAGATCCACAAAACATACCAGGAAACGTGGTATACAAATTCATCAACTTCGCCGTATCAATCACACTCCCACCCCCCACCGCCAAAAACGCATCCGGACCCTCCCTAAAACTCGCCTTCGCATAATCAATTGCCTCTCTTATACTACTATCCTTTGGCTCTACCCTCACCCCATCAAAGACTTCAAAGTTAATACCCTCTTGTTGCAAAGCCTGCGTCACCGTCTTCATAACACCAAGTTTCCTCACGTTACCGTCTGTAACTACCATAACCCGCTTAGCGCCTAGATTAGAAAGGTCCATGCCGACTTCGGATGTGCAGCCGGGACCGAAGCGGATACTTGACGCTGCCATTTCGAAGGCATATTCTTTCTGTTGCGAGGTGTCTAGGGGTGTGGCTAGATGGCGTCGAGCTTGGTTTATTGCTTGCGGGTGGTGATGTGAAGGGTTCGAGTGACACGGACAGGAGGGTGGATGCGTGAATTGGACGGCGCGAAGGAGGGATGTCGCTCTGGCAGCTCGGGAGGGGAGGATGCGTGTTAATGCCATGGCTATGGTAGTTCAATTGAGCTCCGAGTGGAAGGGAGACTGTTGCTTAGTATCTCCCTTTTATGGAAAACGAAGATATTGCGGTTCTAAAAAGGGAAGAATGGAAGACATCACGAAATCATGCGGAGAAGAGCCTCGGTGGAGCTGGCGTCATGCATGCTTCCGAGGTTGGTGTCAAGAGATGGCGGCACGTTCGCATGCGGCAAGCCGATGGATGGAATGTGGGGTAGATGTGGATGGGGTCGGAACCGTTCCGCAATTCCGAGCAGTCTTCCGACATCTGGTTTGGATGTATCCAGATGGGGAGCATAATTATGGTGTCAGATGGCTATTCGTTTGAGGAAAGGGCCCATGGAATATAGAGAAAGAACTGGTAGAAAGTTTAACCTCAAGTTTGAAACTGGCAAGCAGAGTAGGCACAACTCTGAACCTTCTTCTTGCAAGCTTACCCTCAAGACCTCTGGGACCATTATTGCGCTATCAAAGAAGCGACCATTCCAAGGTTCAGCATCAGAGCAAATCCTCACTACAGATTTGCACTAAATAAAGCAGCGAACGGACATGAACGGAATCGTTCAAGCAATGTATAGAAAAGGTCAATAGTGCTGACACCAATGCGGCCAATTGTTCAATCCCCCCTAACAGACACCAGTCTGCTAAAACCCACAAAACGCCAGTTTCGAGTTCTCAAACCTCGGTCCCGCATCAACTACTCCCAGTCCTCTTCGTCACTCTCTTCGGCTACAACATCCTTCTTCGCAGCTGGCGATCCTGGTGCACGACTTGTAGCACCGCTTACTAGGTCATAGCTAGCATCACTATCCGCAACCGACTTCTCATCGTTGGATCTGCGGGGCTCCGCACCTGGCTTCGGTGCGTCTGCAGTGGCTGGTTTGAGCGTCTCCTTTGAGGCTGCAAGATTGGTCTTCGAGTTGGGATTGGGTGTCGACGATTGTTCATCCTCTGATTCTTCTTCCTCTGAGTCTTCCTCCTCCGATTCCTCCTCCTCCGAGTCTTCTTCCTCCGAGTCTTCATCCCAGGCTACCTCGTCTTCTTCCACTGGCGCCGATGCTAGGATATGGTCAGTACATGTCAGGGTGAGTATTATCACAAGGGACATATCCACCTTTCAACATCTCTCGCCTCCTTTGCTCCTCAGATTCGATCACGTGCCTCAGGAAATAGTAGCGGCACCAAAAGTCTGCGTACTGCGCCTTTTCTGGAACGCACTTCTCCATGGCCCGCCTCAGCTCCTCGTGCTTCTCCAAATCCTTCGATATCGCATCCGTCTTCGCCTCCACTTCAAAACCCTTCTTCCAGTTCTCCCACTCCGGGCTGCTCGGATCCTTCAGGAAGCTATCCAGGGAGGAATGGATCACGTGTAGCTGGGCGTCGAATCGCGTAGTATGGATAACACGCTTGCCTTCTGAATCCTTGCTTTCGAACATGACCTTTGAAGGATCGGAGCCGGAGCCTGGGGAACTTGGAGGCGCAATCGTGACTGCCTCGCCAAGCCAGTTCTTGATGTTGGAACCAAACTTGAGGAGTGCCTCGTCTGCTGCATCTTCGGCACGCTCAATGTCCTTTAGCCGTTTCGCAGCTTCAGAGCGAAAGCGGGAGAGTTGAGAGAACACGCCTCCAGCGATGCCTTCAGCTTCCTTCACTATGTCGGCGGTGAGGGAGTCAGGTCGGTCGGGGTGGGGTTGTGGTTCGTTGCCCGGAGCGTTTTTATCGGCGGAGCCCACGCCAGGAGTCTGGACAGAAAGATTACGTGTATGCTTGACGATGTTGGAGATGCCGGCAGAGGCGGTCGAGGTGGCTGTGGTGCGGGCACCTTCGTAGTATTGCTCACCCTGGGAAAGTCAGCATGGCGAAGGATAGTGCAGGCGTACGGGTAGCATACCTGTTTCTTGACAGTACCTAGAAATCCACCAAGTCTGGCGGCCCAGGGACTGCTCGAGATGGCCTTGTATGCATCCTGAATCTCGGAGTTGAAGTCACTCGACTGCTCCTTGGAGCTCTCTCCAGCCTTCTGCCCTGGGGTAGGGTCCTCCGGATAGCTTTCTTCCTGTATGTGATCGTATGCAGAGTCCATGACGGCGGTCGGAGGAGAGAGTAGAGCTCTTGTCAGCAGCCGTGGTTCGAGAGTTGGTCATGCAATGGTGTGGACTGCGGAGCGTCCATGCGATGGCGGGACCGCTTTAGCCGCAGCGAGGTTAGCTGTGCTTGGCAATTGTTTAGCCGCATGAGGAATGCCTTGGCAACGTCACAGCACCTGAACACCATCTGGAAAGATGGGATGCTATCATTCAAGACTGCATTTCTCAGTCAAAAGAAAGGTCACAGCCAGTTAAAAAGAGGCGGGTATCGTTGCCATTCGTCTGTACCTCTGCATTTCGCGTTCGCCCATCCGCCTCTCCTCATCGAGTCCCTTGACTCGTCGGAAACCCCCACGATGCTCCATTTTGTCTAGACCGGAAACGCCTCCCATGCTGTGTTGATGTGGGGAATATTCTTTACTTCCTCTTCTTTCCCACCACCCTCGTAAACCCCTCATCGTCGACCTGGGGCGCTGGCTTCGGTTTCGCTGGCACAAGTGGCGGCGCATCAGCCATGTCAACATCTCCATCCTCATCGGAACCTGACTCCTCGTCCACACTGTCCCACTCCGCATCCTGCTTATGCTCTATGACTTGAATTTTCGCAGTCGACACAGGCTTCCCCTTCCTTGCCTCCCATCTGGTCTGGAGCTCTTCCACCGCAGTGTAATCGCCCTGCGCCGTCTGCTCCCTGATCTTCATAATCTGCTCTGCCACGACCACTTCAGACTCGTCTTCAAGGCGGATTTCGAATTCGTCTTCGAGCACCTGAAGGAGTAAGACTTCGACGTCTTCGTTGTCCGTCGCAGGCTCGTTCTGGAAGAGATCTGAGATTGCGCCCGCAAGCCAGTCGCGCTTATCGGCACTGTCGGGACCGCCCCAGCCCTCGCGCACAGCAGACGTGAGGGCTGGCCAGTTGAATAGGCAGTGCCATATCCCCAGGTCGAACTTGGCTTGGTGCTGGGCTACAGTGCGGTCAGTATTTCCGGGGCGCACAGCATGGAGATCTGCGGACTCACATGGCGGTGCTGCCGCGCCTGAAGGCTGTGAGAGGGCCGACATTTCGATGTTTGTGGGGTCGATGAGCGGCGCAACTTTTCTTGGGCTTGGGCGCGCCGCAGCGCCATGATGGGATCGGCCTCGCCTAGGGTTGCTGTTGGCACGCTTGTCTCTGCTCGTGCTAGCTCGGAACATCCCGGTCCGCCCTCATACAGTGCCCCTGTCTCTGTTGCCTGGGAGGACCTCCATCGTACAGCACCACATCGGTTGGACGTCTTCCTGATGAAGTGAAACCTGGCCTGTGAAGTGATCCTTTGCGCAGCGCTATACGAGAGGCGCGGAGAGTGCAGCCAATCAATATTCTTTGGAGATGTCGCCTATGTTACAGAAATGGGTCGACAGGCGTACTCAGCCCCCCAAGGCTGCCTTGCATGCGTTCAGCTTTGGGAGATGCCGTTTCCAAGTCCAACCATCTGTGGACATCACTTGGCCTTCTTCTCCTTATTATAGTACCCCTCTTCCGAGCTTTTGATACCACCAACTGTGCCTGTGAACGCCCGTGAGCTTACCCATCATGAGTACCCCTCCCACCAAGTCGAGCAAAGGGTACGCTCCAATCCCTTCGATGCCCCCGGTAGAGCGAATCGACGATGGAGTCGAGCAACGACAGAGCGACACAGAGGCTGCCGGTGGCGACGACGAGCACTACCGATCCAGTCCTCCTCTTCTCTCCAACCGATCCAGAGGCAATGAGACTCCTCTCCGAGTCGGCGAAACCAACTGGTTCAGCAAACTTCAGAGCTGGAGACCCTTCCACATAGACAGCTACAGTGCCTCATGGGATAGCACCCGCAAGCCCCGCAACTGGCGAAAGATTACATTCTGGACCGTCATTGGTACTATGGTCTCAGCCATCATAGGACTTAGCATCTCCACTGGCGTGCTCGCAGATCAACTGCAAACAGCTCGAAGACGCTCGTACTACGGCGGCTGCCCAAGTCGCAGCTATCAAAACAGCCGTCTTCCGTTCAACGACAAGTGGCTGTCGTCCAACAACCGCCTGGACTTCGTCAACGTCTACCCTCCCCTTTCCTCATCCGCCTCCCTCTCATGTCGGGCCGCCTGGAACACGGCGCAGCGCGTGCCCTGCCATGAGAAGATCTGGAACCGCTCGTGGGATAACGGAACCAGCTCGCTGTTCGACCCCGATTACGCTCTCTACACTTCGTCCCTGTGCACATATAGCTGCACGGACGCCATATCCAATGCATACCTCCTCATCACCTCAGCCTGTACCGAGGAAGACACCTTCAACATGGAAGACTACATGGGCCCTTTCAGCGTCGATCCCGGCCTCGAACCCACCCCTATCGGCGTCATTACCACCCTAGCCGGCCGTCTCCAACACACATGTCGTACCGACCCTGGCTTCTCGGCCGATTACTACAGCTGGCAGAAATTCTACTGTACTGTCAACATGTGGGACGACTGGCGTATTGTCGATGGCATGAACGCTGGCAACCTCGCAGGCCTTGACGCGTTCGCTAAAATGACCAGTACAACCAAGGTCCATTACCGTGGCCAGGAACGGCGTAATCAAATGGAGGATATGTGCGACGATGTGTCTTACAATGGCTTCTATCGACGTGGAGAGAGGCGCTTCGGTCCGTCATACAACTCCACCACGTGTGACTTTTGTACGATGGCGTGGTTCGAGCGCAAACTCATGGCGTGGAAGAAAGATGAGGTCAAGGATCCGGAGAATGGAGGGTTCATTGTGCTTCAAGATTACCTTCAGAGGATCAAGGATATGGGACAACGCTGTGATGCTGATGCTTGGGATCGTGTCTGGTTCAGGGCCCTCAGCAAGTATAAGCAATCTGGTGACTTGCCTAAGGACTGGGAAGGAGAGGACAAGGATGGGAAGAAGCCGTGCCACTGCGCCGATGCTAAGGGCAAGGCTAGGCCTTGCTTGAAGGGAGAGAAAGGTGGATTTGTGGTGGAGAAACTGAAGGAAAAGCCGACGGAGAAAGAGCCGCATTACTTTGAGATTGATGCAGTCCCTGCAGATCAACTTGATGATGAACATCTCGTGATCATCGATTAGGGGACAGAACGATAGCCACTTGCAAGTTGGTGGTATGGGGAGAGATCTTTGACCCCCCCCTTTTCATTATATGATTATCGGGATCCAGATTGAAACTTATCCCTAGGGACTAGCTCGATGGCGTTTGTTTAAGTTGGTTACTGTTTAAGAGGTTGCTTGGTTTCAATTATGGCGGGTACGAGTATACGATCATTATGGGAAGGCTATTCACTTTGCGAACACACATTCACTCCATTGAGTATTGAGTTGGTCAATTTAGTCTGGCGTTTAGTCTTGGTCTCGGAATTTGATATCTGTATCCCAATGAATCCTAAACATCTATTGGATTATCACAACATCTTTTCACTTTAGTTTGCCGGCAGGGCAGCACTCAAAACTGGGTTTCCTATCCCACTGAATCTTTTTTTTTTTTTTTAAAAAAAAAAAAACTATCACCAAAAATAGTACCAGGCTTAGAGAACCAAATCTGAAGCTCTTGGCAGCAAGCTATAAACCTGGAATTCAGATATAGGGGTAGCTACTCAAATAACTCATCGGCTCTCTATCTTTTTCTCACATCCACCTCCACCACAGCCACTGGATTCCCATTACCTCTGAAGCCCCAGCCACACATCCTCGACCCGATGGAATCAACCATCAATGGCCCGGCACATTGCGTGTGGTAACCTAGAATATCGACGCCTACGCAGCATCACCTCGATCTCGCATGTCTGCCCTTCTTCGGCTTGACTAGAGCACGGTCTCTGCGGATGTTATATTACTGCAGGAGGTTTCCAAGGAAGCTCTTAGAGAGTTGTTGGAGGATGGGTGGATACGACAGGGTTGGTATACCAGCTCAGCCGATTTCTCCAGTGTTGGAAGACAAGCGTTTACGACCGTCACATTGATATCAAAGGCTTGTTTTGCTACCAATCTTATGCAACTGAGAGCAGTCTGGGGAATCACTCTCCCGAGCCGATTCGAGCGCGGCGCCTATCCTGCGACATCCTCCTCAAGCCAACAAGCACTAGCCAAACACTCCGTCTTCGCCTTATTAACGTGCATCTTGATTATTTAGCTCTAATGCCCTTGCTGAGACCACAACAGCTCTCTCTGATGGCCTCTTATCTTAAAGCCGCCAGCCGTGGGCCGATAGCTGGCGACTTCAATCCCGTTCTACCCGAAGACGAGGATCTTATTTCAAAGAACAGTCTTGTGGACTCATGGACGAGTTTGTATCCTACTGAGGCGGGGTTTACTTGGGGTGGGAGAATGTGTTTCCGCCGAATCAGATGGATAAAGCTGCATTGTTTAATGTTCGAGCCTTGGGAATGAGGGTGTTGCGGACATGTTCAGTTGGCAGCCTCGGTGTCGGGGGAAATGTTGATGGTGTGGATGAGAATTCACCAGATGGATAGCGTTTCTGTGATCATTTTGGACTGTTCTGTGAGTTTGACTAGGTGGAAGATTTAGAGTGATGGGGAGCGAGGAAAGAAATTGGTGGTGAGCATATTTGAAGCAGTGTTTGCGTGGTGGTTAGATATTGGGATGAGTGTATGTGATCTCTCTCCCGAGATTGCAAGGCCTCATGGGCTCTCTAGACAGGACTTGTATAATAGTACATTCAGTTATCGTACTAGATATACTATGCCTTTCCTTCATGTTTTCCAGGGGAAGTGTGTTGTCATTTAAGTGTTACTCGCTTCATAATGCTAGAACAAATGGTGTGGCTAAAGCACTCGCTAATTTAGTAAGATCTGCTGTACTCTGAATCTTAGCTTTGTGAGACATTGAATCACGCCGACCATATCAGTTCCTCAAGCGTAACACACAGTCCTGCCCCTGCTAATCGTATGTGCTACTATGTGGCACCTGTGGCCTGGAATGTCCACTCGCAACAGCGTACTTCTGTTTCGACACCTCCACGGGATCTATACAATCGTGTAAGCTACTCTCCCTATATCACACACAAAATAACACTCCAACTTACGTTTCCCACAGTCCTGCATCCGGGACTGCTTCTCATATGGACATTTGTCTCGTGGGCATCTATCTACATGTTTTATTAGTTTGTATAATTCAGCTCCAAAGGTACCACTTACGGTAAGAGCAAAAGACACTTCCGTTTCCTCTTTCTTGAGTGCAACCCGCAGCGAGGCAGCCGTGTTTAGGACAGAATACAGCACAGTAAGACGTTTGGGCCTCACAACCATAGGTGTGGCATTTGTCTGGCTCGTACAGTCAGTAGTTGTCATAATGTAATGATAGTCGGAAGAAAGCATAACGTACGCTCGCTGCAGTAGAGGGTAGGCTCAGCACCGATTGTGTGCTTGCGGTTAGTGCACGAAGAAAACCAACACTTGTCTATCAGTGCGTTAGTGTGATATATATTGCATGCTGTAAAATATGGGAGTCTTACGATCGAACCCTGAGGACGAGTTTGAGAAACAATAACGCGACCCGTTGGCAGCTAGGAATGGACAACCTGCTAGGCTGCATCGATCTGCATTGCATGAGTGTATATTCGTGCCATCTTGAGTTTTAACTCACGGGCGTCGCAATAATTCGATGTTGGAACAGTCGTAGAGCGTCGAGTGATGCAATTATGTGCTGCACATTCATCTGTAGTGTGTTATTATTTATACTGTAGAAGATACCCATGAAGGAGGTACTTTCCTGGTAGGAGGCTCGCTTACGGAAGATAGTTTCTTGAGGCGAATACTGGCAATATTTGGAGGTGTCAGTGACAGCAGACCAACAGCCCTTCTCGTTACATAGATGTCGCAGACAAGGATAGTCCGTCTGAACAGCAACCTGAAAGCAATGTGCTACCGAGCACTTGTGCTTTCCGCACGACTGGCGATTTCCATACGAGATATCAGCAGAGCAGTTTGAATATGCGCACTGCATCGCGAGTAGTGACCAGGCCAGCAACTTCAATTAGAGAATAGCTCTATATTTTTACGTATATATCTCCAGTGCCCAGGCTTCCGGTGAAGGTTGGGTATCGATGCATTCTTCCCAAACGGTTCGCCGATTTGCCTAGTGATGGTGTTGTGAACATGGTTTTCATTGGTTGCCTTTTTCCACAACAACAACAAAGTCGTATGCATGCTAGGATGTAAGCATACCTTGTTTGATCGTTTCAGATTTTGCCTTCTGCTAAGGCCCGACTGCTGCCTTTAATTCATAGCGACTAGAAACTCGTCCAATCAGCGAGGCTTCCGATATAAACATTACAACGACAACAGACGTGATGTCAGAGCGAGAACTTGCATCGGCCATTCCGATTCTGGTGTGTACTAAAATTGAACAACAGTTGAGAACCAACTTGTCCAAATATCTTCTCCAATAGTTTCCATATACAGTGGGACAACACATCCCAACCACATAGACCCTAGCCCGCATAGCAACTACGGCAGATCGCCTGTTAAACACGGTAGTGGAGGACGCTACTCAATGCATTCCTTGTATACATAGCGAATCTACAATATGGGAATATGACAATTTGCCAAATCTATGGCTTGTCCTGCCCTTTTGTCTTCCCATACGCACCACCAGCCAACTTCCTCATCTCTAATGCCCGCTTGTAGGGTGGAGCAGTAGGTGGTTGCACCGGATCGAGGCTCACTCTATCCTTTGGTAGATGGTATGTTGCATCTGAATCGTACGCCGACAAATCGCCACATGCAAGAAACGGAGCTATCCAGCGTGCCCCTCCTTCTTCGACATCGTCCCCACTCTCTTCATCTTCAGTCCCGAGATCGATTTCTACCGCACCATCAGGCCTAACGGTCCTCGTCACTTTGCTTTCTCCTGATGTCGACGTGGCTTTCGGAGGAACAGGCAGTTGTGTCCCAGCACCCAGCGGTTTCTCCAAATCTGGTTTAAACCCGGGCGGGAGACGGAAACCAGTACACACAACAAAGGCCTCCACGCTACTTGCTCGACTACTCCTTGGCTTCGCGATTCGCACGCGGTCGAAGACAATTTTGAGTTGGGCGAATAGCAAGTCGACATCTCTGCCGCGGAAGATCTTGGCTACAAATTTGCCACCGGGTTTGAGGACGCATAGGGCGAGGTTGAGGGCTGCCCAGAGGAGTTGGGATTGTACATAGATATCCAGGTCGTGGAGGCCGGTTACGTCGGGGGCGCCGTCCGAGATTACAAGGTCGACGGGTTGAGATGGGGTGGCGGTTGAGGAGTCTGGTGATTGGGGGTCTAGAGCATTGAGGAGGAGGGGGATGGTAGATGGATGTGTGATGTCTGCTCTGAGTGTCGTTACGCCTTCAAGCGGTGACATGGGCTGAAGATCGATCGCCACTATCCTCACATCTCCCTTCTTCCTCTCCACCTCCTCGACCTTCGTCTCCCCATCAGCTATTTTCATCTCATCTACCTTCTTCACGAGATGACTCGGCCCTAACACATACTCCCTCATCGACTGTTGCTTTTGTTCCCATCCAGCTCTTCCAAACTTTTCGCCCTTGATGAGAACTCGGGATAATACTTGCGACCATGATCCAGGGGCGGCGCAGAGATCTACAACGCGGGTTACGCCGTCGAAGAGATTGAACTCTTCGTCCAGCTGAAGGAGCTTGTAGGCTGAGCGGGCGCGCCAGCCTTCCTCTTTTGCGAGCCGGTAGTAGGCATCTCGTTTGTCCTTTGAGGATTTGCCCATTGCGAGTCAGGGCAGGAGCCAGGATATATGGACAACGACAAATCTCAGAGGGTGGAGGTCGGAGCAAGATTATAGGGCTGTTATCTTGTTGGCGTAGTGCTGTAGGTGCTTCCCTGAGCCGCTATGGAATTTTAAATATTGGCCCGCCTTCTATTACTTCCTCCAATATTCAATTGTTGGTGGGGAACATGAGTGAAGGTCGTCGCACGTGAGCCACCAAATTTCAAAAGCCCCACCAAAGGCAATTCTAACCGAGTCCCAACTTCACGGGGCAAATTTTCCCGACGCCGATCTCTCCAAAAAAAAAATCCCATCGCAGCAACACAGCTTCATTCCACACCACACTACACCACACACCTCACCTCGAGTTGCCAGTATCTCCCTAAATATGGCACAACCCACGGCAAAACGCGCGCTCCCTCCTAAGATCGCCGCAATGAAAGCGCGCAAACGACAGAAGCTCGACAATCCCGCTCTCCTCGAAATCGGCACAACACCACCAAAGCAAACACAAGCTCCCTCAAACAAGCGAAGAAAGGTCAAGCTAGACAACCTAAAATGGAAGGAGGTTGAGATGCCAGATCGGCTGGAGGATTTCGAGGGCTTCTATGGCTTGGAGGAGATTGATGATGTGGAGGTCGTGAGGGAGGACGGGCAGATTACTTTTGTAACAGCTAAGGATGGTCTGGAGAAGAAGGGTGAAACGAAAGGAAAAGCCAAGGCCGCAGAAACTGATATGGTTGAGGGAGAAGAAGGAGAAGAAGATAATGATCAGGAGGAGGAGGAGGAGGACAACGCGTCATGGGGTGGCTTTAGTGATGCGGAGCCAGAAGAGGTGGAAGAGGAGGATAACGAACAAGCACTCGAGGATGCACTAGCAACCTCAAAGTCGACCACTGCAAAAACACAAGAAAAAGTGGAAAAGGCGCCGAAAGACAAGAAGAAGGCGAAGAAAGAAAATAGTGACAAGAAGAATAAGCCAAACAACGGAAAGTCAGAACCCTTAGGAAACGGAGCATTTGACCTATTGGCCGAACGGGGAGAAGAAGAATCAGAAGATGAAGGTGTCGACGTCTCTGCCTGGGAAGAACTCGGTGTCTCCGAGCCCATTCTGGAAGCATTGTCCAAGTTGAAATTTTCGCAACCCACTGTCATTCAATCTTCATCCATTCCAGAGATTTTAGCCGGACATGATGTGATTGGAAAAGCTTCCACGGGCTCTGGAAAGACTCTCGCATTCGGTATACCCATCGTTGAAGCATTCCTAGCAAACCCTCGGAAGGAATCGAAAGAGAAGACGCCGATTGCGCTAATCATCTCTCCCACACGAGAGTTGGCGCATCAGCTGACAGCTCACATCACCGCCCTTTGCACCAATGGTGACTTTGATGCACCCACGTTAGCAACGGTCACTGGAGGTCTCTCCGTGCAGAAACAGCGCCGTCAACTTGAACATGCTGACATTATTGTTGGAACCCCTGGTAGATTATGGGAGGTCATCAGCAGTGGGCACGGACTCATGACAAAGGTCAAGCAGATCAAGTTTCTCGTCGTGGACGAAGCAGATCGACTTCTGAGCGCAGGGCAATACAAAGAACTGGGAGAAATCTTGAAAATTCTCGACAAGGATGATGAGCAAGATGGAGACGCCGGGGAGCATACCCAATTGGAGGTTGCACGTCAGACGCTAGTTTTCTCCGCGACTTTCCAAAAGGGGTTGCAGCAGAAGTTGGCTGGCAAAATCAGCAAAGGCGGTGATCTGATGAACAAACAAGAATCAATGGAGTACCTTCTGAAGAAGCTCCGTTTCAGAGAAGAGAAACCGAAATTCATCGACGCAAATCCAACTTCCCAGATGGCATCAGGTCTAAAGGAAGGCTTGATTGAATGTGCTGGAACAGAAAAGGATCTCTACCTGTACTCACTCCTAGTGTTGCACCCGAAGAAGCGCGCTCTTGTGTTCACGAACTCCATATCCGCTGTCCGCCGCATAACTCCGTTCCTTCAAAATCTCAATCTCACAGCACTTCCTCTGCATTCGTCAATGCCGCAAAAGGCTCGCCTTCGATCGGTCGAACGCTTCACCGCACAAGCAGGATCGATCCTTGTCGCCACAGACGTTGCTGCTCGAGGTCTCGACATTCGCAATGTGGAGCTGATCGTCCACTATCATCTTCCCCGCGCCGCAGATACATATGTACATCGTTCTGGGCGTACTGCACGTGCAGACGCATCTGGATCTAGCATCCTCATCTGTGCCCCAGAAGAAGTCGCTGGTGTACGAAGGCTCGTTGCGAAAGTCCATGCGCGCTCTTCTCAAGCTCAAAAATCCAAAAAGACAGCCTTCTACATCCGAACGCTGGATCTCGATCGCCGCATCATATCCCGTCTCAAACCTCGTGCCACACTCGCAAAGAAATTGGCTGACGCTGTCATCGCCAAAGAGAAGAAACACAGTGAAGACGATTGGATGCGTGCTGCAGCCGACGAGCTCGGTGTCGACTACGACAGTGAGACTTTTGACGCAGAAGGGAAAGGAAAGCGAGGCCGAGGCGCAGGGCGATTGAAGAAGGAAAAGGAGGCTAGTGCTATCAGTAAGGGGGAGATGCAGGCTATAAGGGCGGAGCTGAGGGCATTGCTCAGTCAAAGAATCAACACGGGGGTTAGTGAGAAGTACTTGACCAGTGGAGGGATAGACATCGAAGCACTTATGAAAGGAGAAGGGAATTTGGAGTTCTTGGGTCATGTGGACGGGTTGGGTATGGATGATGATGAGTAGGTGTTGTTTATGGCTCACAGGGAAATTTTCAACATGACAATAATCAAGACATTTGAACTACTACCGAATTTCATAACACCACGGGCACATTTCGACGGCTAACATCCTACTTCTTCAACAAGCCCGCCCTCCGATGTCCAGCCCCCTCTCTCGCCTTCTTCCCAATCTCACTCTTCCTCACCTTCTGCCCACTCCCCTTAACCACATCCCTCGCCATCATCGCCATCATATTCGGCGGACTAACAAGGGCCCCAAAATTCATCCCGTCATCATTGAATATCGTATTGCACTGATAGAAGCTATCGGATGCGCTAATAGCGCCTTGCTTGCATGCGCAATTGCCCTTCACGCATTGTCCATCTTTGACACAGATAGCGGCGCCTTGGGCGGGGACGGATTGCGAGGCCTGCAGTTGGGATGGTGCTTCGATAAAGGTCGAAGCCATGCCTCCGACGAGGTGGAAGTCGATATGGCAGTGGAAGAACCAGACGCCGGGGTTGTCGGCGCGGAAACGGAGGACGATGTAGCCGTTTGCGGGGATGACGACTGGGAAGTGTTAGATCGAGGAGTGGGGAAAAGAGTGTATGGGGAGAAACATGCCATCATCACGCTTCATGGGGACGCTGGGAAGAGCTGCCTCATTCCTATCCCATGTTCCAGTGCCACGAGCAACCACTTGGAATGTATGTCCCTATTTCCATTAGTCTTTCAAACTCCCCAAAAGAAGCAAGAACAGAGAGCTTACATGAAGATGCATAGGATGTGGATAAATCTGCGGATTCTCCATATAAACTTGCACAACATCGTTGGACTGCAACACCCACGGATCAACACCAACCCCATAAGTGGCCGGCTTGTTAGCGTCCTTCCCCGTCGTCAGCGCTGTATACAGCGAAGGGAGTTTGGGCTCTGTCCAGGGAAGTAGGCCCAGACCGATGCGCGTTCCGACGCCCGGATAGAACGTCTGGTTCGTACGCAATTCGATATAATTGTTAACGCCTGTCAACAACTTCTCGTTGTCCAACGGCCTGAGCGTCATATCGTTCAAAATGGTGTTCGCAGGTGGCGACCAAGTCTTCCAGTTGAACAACGCGTTGACGACTGTGTCGACGATCTTGCCCAGAAGGCTGACAAGATCGTACACAATCTCTCCAGTAAGGGTGAGTACGTCATCACTTGGGATGTCCTTAGTGAACATATCCGTCGTCATCTTGGCTACCATCTTGTAGTTTCCTTGTGGCTTCTTCATGCCCTCGACAACGAAGTCGTAGCGTTGGCCTGCGCAGATGAGCACAGAGTCAGTAGTCTGCGGTTGGACTTCTACGCCGTCAACTCCGACGACGATGAGCGGGTGGCCGTCGATGTGGAACAAGTTGCATGCCACGGCAGAGAAGTTCACGATACGGATGAGGTAGCGTTTTCCGGGGGCGAACTTGAGTTTGGGCATAGTGCGGGTTTCATTGAAGAGGAAGGAGTCTGGGGAGGGGAAGTCGCCGTTGGTGTTGTTGGGCGAGAGATAGTCGTGAACTAGGTAGGGGAATTGGGTGTGGTACCTTGGAGTGGTTAGTATGAGGTTTTTATGAGGACTGAGGAGGCATACCAGTCACCCATGCTGAGATAGTATTGCTTGTCGACATTCAGGCTTGCTTCCCAGGCAGGGTCGTGGATGATCATCTTGCCGCGAAGACCGTCGGGGTACTGGCCTTTGTCGTGGCTGTGATACCAATGCGTGCCTGCTGGGTTGGCAATAAAGCGATAAGTGTACGAATCGCCAGGAGCAATGGGGCATTGGCCGAGACCAACAGCACCATCAGCAGAAGCTGTTCCCCGCTGGTACATGCCATGGAAGTGGAGTGAAGTCGTCTCATTTCCGAGTGAGTTTTGAACGTTGACGACGATTTCGTCACCCACGTTGGCTTCGATGGTAGGGATTCTGAATCAAATGTGAGTTCCAGAAGTACCGAAGGGGAACAGGAAAAAGCTTACGGCCATTGTCCGTTAATGCCAATCACTGGCCTTGCAAACCCGTCAGGGGCTGCCTGTGCATTATCAATATCCACGACACGTCTTATGAGAGGAGATGCTTACAATAACCCAACCAATATCAAAGTTGTAAGTAACTGTCTTTGCCACCGAAAGTGAGGCACATGCCGCGAGGAGGAGAAGAGGGAGCATATTTCCAACTACCCGCCTATCACGAAGCGATTTCTGAACAACAAGGTCCAAATGTAGCAGTAAACCCTAAGTTGCCAAAATGAGCTGGATCCGATAAAGACTCATAAGCACTCATACCTGCTCTTATAAGAGATCGTCCTCGAGGCAGTGGCGTTGAGGTCTCAGATTTCAGGCCAAGACATATCGTCAAGGCGGTCGAGACCTGTCAGTTTCCAGTATATCAAATGACGATGTGGCGGTAGACCTCAACGTTTGGCCGTGGAGATGTAATTCCATGGATGAAACGATGAAAGGACATCAAGGGTCTCGAATGAGATGGACCATGGTACATAGGGTATGGGCAGTACATGCCAACTTGGTTGAATCCGAGCCTCAGAATTCTCTGTGGGGGGTGTGATTGGTTTCATTGAACTGGTTTGATGGCACGTGGCTAAGGACTTCTTTGGGTCAACTCGCTGCACCAAGTCGGGACAAGATCTGTCCATCTACCACCAAGAAAATGTGCTTACCACAACACGTGCAGCAACGAGAATACCCTGAGGTTGTCTTGGTGTACATAAACCCTTCCCGCAACCCCTTCCTCAGAATCCCATCCCGAAACTCTCACCCAAATCAGCCCCTTGGCCCCCTCATCCCCCCAACCATGACGCCTATTCCCCACCACCAACAACCCAATAATCAACCCTCCCTCATCACCGTTCAGCCACCGCAAACACCAAAGAATCCAGATCCCCCAGTCCAGACCATCCAAGTGTTGCGCCAATCACACAAGAACCATTACCACGGTACATGCTCAACCTGACAGCCCAGCTCCCACCAATAATCTCCCACTCCACAGCCCCCCAACTCAAACGCCCAACACCAATGACCATGCTCTCAGTATGGCATGTGGAGAAGCAATGACGTACATGGGCCTCAAAAGGTTGGTACGAGAGGATACGAGCCATGGATCTAATTTGCTCTCGAATATTTGAGATGTCAGCGGCGTGTGATAGCGTCGACTAGTTTGAGGTACAGAATAGTCTGCGGAAGGGAGGCGGCATGCCAGCAGATGTGCTGCTTGGAAAGCTTGTCTTAACGGTTGGCAATAGTTGAGAATGAGGGACATGACTGTTCACTAGCCTTCATCCATGGCAGCACGAGAGCTGATCATGATTTAGATGAATTGGTGGTAGCATACAGAAAAGGAGTTCGCAGAGAGACTGCAAAGTACCCAACTTACAGATACTTGGTTTTCTTCTTGAGATTGTAGCCCAAGGGGAGAACTGAGATCTTCTCTGGGCTGACAGGTGAGACCTCCTAATTACGTCAAACACTGGGACCCGACTTCAGGAATGTGCACACCTAATACCTACCCAATGGACTATCCAATGACGATATTATCTTTTTTAAATGACATCGTTGTCGCTCATCTCCGCCAATTAGAAGTGTAGCTAACAGGCCCAACAACAGTTGGACTGACTTGTAAATATTCCTAGCCACCTACAGAGTGAAAGAGACAAGGAGTGCCAAAGAAGCCATAGAATGAGTTAGATTGCAAGCACCATATCTAACTTTTCAAAAGGGTTTCGGTCCAAACATGAAGATGCTAAGCCGGCATCTGTTCTCCTCAATACTTGAAATGGTAGAGGGCACATGCACGGAAGCTTTTTGGATTGGCTGGCAAGAAGTTTTGCGCGCTTCGCGCATAACTCTCTTGCGCAGAACAAAGGCAACTGCCCAATACTTCAGCTGTTCATGAACTTGATCTCCAACTTTATTCACCGCCCTTTCCACAGAGAAGACTTTTTGCTTCATATCGTTTCTACCAGTATCCTTGCCGAAATCACTTTGTTCTACTTAGACCCATATTCGTTCAAATACACTTTTCCTCGATTATCTCCTCGACTGACCTCAGTCTTGCCATCCGCTAGAACTCCGTTACTATTCATTCCGCCCCAGAACTGCTTGTACAGGGAATATCATCTACAATCCCATCTGAAAGCACACACTGCTTCCCTCTCTTCCCCCGACTACTGCTTCCATTCCTTCTCATAATACTCCTTTTTCTCCCATCCTCAATCTTTCTTTGTCGCTTCCCTTACACCCATGGATTATAGCCGATGCCTTCTTGGAGTTCGACGTCGAACATCGAACCCCGCTGCGCGACTCCTGGCATATCCATGAATGCCGCATAACCCAACCATGCCCGAATCAAGTTCTCGTCGCCGATTAAGCGCCCGTCCCCACGAAGAAAGGCACGTGGAATAGGACCTGGTGGTTCCAAAACCTCATCCTGTTGTGTAGCAACGTCAATATCCGGAGTGGGGGCGTTGGTAATGATAACGGCAGTGGCAGTGATAGGGAGTTCACCTGACGCCAATGCTGTCAGTTGTTGGTACTCATGATCGTCACCGAGAAGCGTCCCCACCACTATCTCATTCGGGCGCTCAGTAGTATGCCTTGCCACCTTTGGGAATAGGTAGTGGAAGAGAAGAGAAGATAAGACATACCGCGCCCACGCAGACGATGCCACACACGGCCGAACTTTTTGCGAAAAAACCTCTTGACGGCCTTGAAGTTGAGGACGATGGCAAGCACACCTATGACCGAAGCGACAATGGCAACTTTGACACCGATATTCAAATCCGCATCTTTGGCTACAGAATAGTTAGATTTGAGGCACTGCACTGTGCGAAGCTGCGAGAATCCCGCTTACAATGGGTGCCCCACTCGGCCTTCAGCGAAACGTTCATGGCGTTGTGAGACAGTGTTGAGTCTGTTCGACCGATGTGCGGCGGGAAGTCTTTGCTTGCACGAGAGCTGCTGCAAGGCCGATGTACCTTGAAAGCCTCCTTGGAATGAGACCGATCTACTGAATCCCCGGTGTTCCAGCCGCGGTTGATGCAAGGGACTAAGAGCAGTACTTGCACGGTTCGGCGTGCAGCGTGGTGTACGAGAGGTAAGTGTTTTTTGCGTAGCTGATTATATCGGAAGGATGTTTCTCTGCCAACTACCTTGAAGGTCAATGGGATGGAAGTGTGGGCAACGGAAAATGTCCGCCACGATTGATCGTACTGGGAACCAATCACATAACAATAAGTGTCAAGAATACGGCTTTGCTCTACTACCTTGGAGGAAAATCAAGCAATCGTCAATCAAATCAACACGCCGTCTTAGGAACCGATTTAGACGTCTCGTTATTGTGGGGGACCAATTCTGGTGGGTGGTGGGTTGAACGTCTGGTACAGTTGACGACGGTGCAGAACTCTCCTGCATTACCTTCGCCAAGATCCTTCAGAGCGTGATAACGCTCGTGCGCTGCTTGGAACGAGTGAGCTTGACCAAGGTCGCTCTCGTGGCAAACAACTTCCACAGTCATAAGTCTCTTGAGCCGCATGGCCCCTCTTTTGCGTATATCATTCGCATTCCGCTCATGCTTACATTTTGCTTCTATACCCTCTGTTATATATATATATATATATATCTTTCAACAACCCAGTGATGGTCAGTATCTGCCTTCCATCACTAAATATCCAGGAAGTGGACTGGTGGCCAACCAGTAACCTGCCATCTTGGGCCGCTGACCGCCAAACCCAAGGACCAACTGTGAACGAGCCGATTTCGACCTTAGCTATGACAATTAGGTTGGACCGCACAAAACGCCAGCACGGTATGGTCAAGACAAGGAACGCAGATCGCCATTCTCCCAGCATGCAGTCACAGGGTGTCAGGCTGGAAGGTCTCACATGCCTTTGGTTGCCTCATGTTTCAAGCGGTCACCGGCATCTCCTCTCGCACCCAATGAAGAGATGGAGTTGCAAGTTGAGGGACGATGAGGGATGAAAGGCGAAGTCTTGATGCATTGGATATGCAGCACAATACGACCTGCAGGAAGCATTTACAGATAAGGCTGTCGGTGGGCTTCTATCAACAATAACAGACCCAAACCCCACACGGCCTGGCCAGAATTTGGTCCACGACCAGACCAGAGCCATAGGTTTCATTTCATACCCATATTAGGCATGTTTTCATCTTTGAAAAGAGACTTGGAGTCGGTACCGGGATGTGTGCGGACCCGCGTTCGCTATACCCTACCTCATCTTTCCTCTCAACCTTAAAAGCTGTCTGGGAATGCGCCCAGCTGGATTCCGACGCCCATCAGTATAAACGACACATCTAGACTGCAGAATCAACCAACTATGCAGCGCCAGCTGGCATGCGGGATGGCTATCATTGACCGGTGACGCGGGTAGCCCTTAACTGAACGCCGATCAAATCGCTGAAGGGCGGAAGGATTCGAAGAAGACGGCTGGAAGCTCTCCCCCAAGAGCTCTTGTGGCTTTTCAGTTCCGCTTGAGTAAATCCCCACGTTGTATTCCATGAATGTGTGGCCTGTTTTAGAAGCCAAAATCCTGTGTTAAGGGCCACTCTGGCTCATAGATTCGGATTTGAATGGTATTCAAAAAATTCCAGGGTAGTGTATATTTAGGTACACAGGTACGTGGTGATTTCTATTGAGAGGTGAACGAAAGTACAGGCGCTGTGCCCAATATGGACTAGCGCTCACGTGGTCAACTAGGAGAGCGCAGAGGATGAAGCTTTACGGTGGCTTTGCCTGAATGCCCGTGAACAAAGGTATCGGTGTCCTCAACATCCATCTTCTAAGGCGATAAGGCGTTGTCTTCCTTTGGGAGAATTCTAATGGATGGCCAATATGAGTCGATGTAAGAGTGATCGAAGCTGTATAAAAAATCGAAAGTATTGGTGTTGCACCCAAGATACTCATTTGATGGCGAATTCGACCTTAGCTCTTGCGCCGGCTGCTCAACCTGACGTGTCTTGATTTCCACAGCTGAAGAGCTTTCCGCCTTGCGGAACCAGGGAGATGATTGGTAGCTTGCATAAACACTCTCTTGGCAATCCCGGACTATCTTTGCTACTGTATTTTTCAAAGACTCATTTACTGGGACCTTATTATTCTCGAGCGCTTCTTCGATCGCGTTTTGCACCATCTCTGGAAGGAAGTGCTCCAGGTAGGACTGGTAATTTTGCACATCCGCCGAATCTGTATTCTCGCAATAAGGCGAAGGTATCGAATCCGAAGAGACGTTGGGAAAGAGAATCCGATATATACGGCTCCAGTTCTCTTCATCCGTTTTGGCGCTTAATCCAACACGGCTCTTCAGTTGGGCCTTTTGCTCTGGGCTCACGCCTTCTGCCTCGATATTGTGAGGTACAGGTTGCCGGTCGCAATCGAAGCATCGTATATGTGTATCCCGATCGTTGTTTGTAGGAAATGTTGTGAAACATCGCGGGCACCGAGGTTGTGATTCATGTCTCCTATAAAGGTGTTCTCTAATGTGCGGTTAGCAATCAACCACAGTCATTCCATTGAGGGATAGCACTATTTCGGACGGTAATAGATCCGTACGTACTTCACTCTATGCAGAGATGTCCAACCTAGTTGACTGCAATTCCGCCATCGGGAGGGTGCCATTTTGAAAAAGGGGCATGCAAAGCGAGGCTGCCCCTCTTCCGTAGGCGAGGGACGGGGGCGGTGACTTTTGCGACGACAATCCGAGTCATCATCAACGGTACTAATTTTGCGCTTTTTCTTGCTGCGTTCAACTACGAAATGTCTAGGAGGAGACCCCGAAGAGTTGCACTGCGTTGTGCATGGAGAAAGGCTCTTGCTCGTGGAGTTGACGGTGGTTGTTTCGATTTCGCTGTCCATGCAGCGCGGACCAGGCCTCGAAATCGGGTGCGCGCTCTTGCTGGCCACCAAAGTCTGCGGAAAGTCTTCTGTAATCTTCTCCGGCTTCGAGCGCGACGCATGGCTTTTGCATTTCTCTGCAGTTGCGAGGTCGTAATATGTGCAGATGTCGGAGAGGGTGTGCAAGATGAGGGGAGAGGGAGCCTCACACGTTGAAGAGTTGACGGTAGTATCAGCCATGTTCGAGTTGTCGAGTCTATGAACGTTCGAAGTCGCGAAGTCTTCGTGGAATCCACTAATATCCATATTTTGTGGGCGGAAAAGGGTGTTGATTACCTCCAAGAGCTCAAGGTGGCTGGGAGTGGAGAGTCAAACGATCAGGAAAGTTGAGAAGTTCCAATCAACCGATTGAGAAGGTTGAATAATTGACTGACGGAATCGCTCTGTGCGTATGTGGAATCTTTGTGGATACCTGAAATCGCTGTGGAAGGTCGCGCACAAGCGGCGAAAGGAACTTGACGTGCGTTGATGCCAAGATGGTGGATGACTTGAGACAACAAAGCGACGGTGTCAGACGTTGGCAACATGGTCCATGACCCCCATGGGAAGGTCCGCAGGGCCCAGTCGCCAATTCGTTCAATGAAAAGTCAGGTGTACTCCTAAGATTACACCACTTGCCTACCTTTCGTTGCAGGTAGAGGGTGACATAGGTTCTATGCTAAGAAACTGCATAACTCACAACGTTGTAGAGATCTTGAGCGCATTTGTTCGTCTCAATTGTTTTGCACAGCTTGAGGGTTGCCAGCAAAATGACTTGAGCCGTCCTTGCATAGCCGTGGGGAGACTTTCCAGACCGGCGAGCGCCAAAACACTCAGCCGACCGGGAGCATGTTGTTTCCTCATAGGCCGTCATTTGCTTTACATCTGCTTGAATAATGATAGATCTTTGTGCTTCACATTGAGCCATGCAAACCTCTTTCTGGCTTCAACGCTTCCATGAGAAGACACAGTTTGTGTCACGCCAAAGGAGGGTATATCTGATTAGGTAAGCACGACAATCTCGACTCCAGTTGGTGTATCTAGATTACTCAATCAACCCAGTTTCGCTCCCCATACGAGGGGGAGGAGCTCGTATTTATTGAGTCCTACCCCTCACCAAAACCGGATAATGTTAACTTGCGCCAAACTATTGCACAGTACAACACAAAGTTATTATCTCTTAGATCTTTCTATAGTAAAAGAGCACTAGCCACCCTACGTTATTAAGAAAGATCTAAAATTGAAACTTTTGTTGTTGTAGAGATATCTTTGTTGAAGTTCGCGCAAAGAGTTTTGGTTAGGACTCAATAAATACGAGCTCCTCGTATCATCGATTGATCACTGCCGTGACAGTTTGTTCAGGTTTGGATTCTCAGACAGGAGTTCGTTCGAAAATTGTCCCTGACCCATCCTGAAAGTCAACCACCTACTCGCGGCAACCACCAATGAATCATCGAGGGACGTAGCTCAAAATACCCAAGTACCAAGCCTTTACGCCACAGAACCGTATGGAAACAAATAGTTCTTTCAAATAAACAATTCTGCAAAGTCGAAACTCTGCACCTGAACTGGGCTTGACGTGGGTAATCTTTGTTCATCGAGCTGTGCGAAGGCGCGAAGACCACTCCGCCGACAGCGCCCTACTCAGATACGGCAAACTTATTATGCACATGCCCGCATTTATGCACATGCCCATATCGAAGGTTCTTCCCACCCCATCCTACGCTTCTTGCCCTTCTTCACTTCTTTTCCTGATGCTCCGTATCTACCCATCATAGTTGAAAGCCTGAAATTTTCTTACTGCACCTTTCCACCACCAATGGAGCATGAGGTGGGAATTCCGAGCAAACCCCGGTTCAACTTTGAACATTTCGAGCAACTGCAGGAATTTCTAGCGTGTGAGAATTTCCCGCCAAAGCAGACTTGCAATTATTTAGACACTGTAGTTCTAGAAATCAGGTGGTGGAGCGCTTCGAGAAGCATTGTTGCGACCAATAAACGTTTTCCTTCCCGTCCGCGCGGCAGAACACTTTCACCAGAAATCCGACCTGACACAACATTTCCATCCTACTCACAAACTGCCTTTGAGCATATCTGCCGCGTCTTTCCAGCTTCCGTCCATACTCTCTGACTAATTGCACCCTGATTTTGGTACCAACATAGCCTCTCGCAGGGTTTCAGGCAGCCAGAGGTTTTTCGACTGAACATTTGTGGTTATATAAGCTACCGTTTTCAACGAAATCTCAAACTCGTTCTTCACGACTTTCCTCTACCACTTGGAACTTATTGGCGTTGGCATGATACTACGTGTTACGTAGTCCAAATTTGGATTCCCAACCTTGAGAAGTTTTGATCCTTACTGGGCAAGCAAATGCGCTTTTCACACCGACGATGTGACACAACCTATCCAGACGAACTGTTCATTCAAATAAGCAACACCACAAAGCCCAGAAAAATCATAAACCTGAGTTGGGCTTCGAGTGGTGAACCTTTCTTCATCGAACTGTGCGAAGGCGCCTTCACTGGCAGCCATCAAAGGGGCAACCGAGCCCGGCACTCGACCTCCAAGCATGTCCATCACCAAAAGTTCAACAGTAAGTATTTCCAAGCAATCGCGCTGTGCGAGGGCACTGTGACCGCTGGGCCTGGGGTAGTACCCACGTAATCTCCACCAAAAGTTCAACACAATAACATCCAGTGCACCATTACTTGCAAACATCCTTAATCACATCTAAACTCAACCTCCGTTTACGAGATATTTTCTGGCGTGATGATACAGTTTGTCTGTGTTGGCTGCCCTGCGATGAGAACTTGATAACAAGGTATTGACAGCCACCTGCATTTTATCAACACATCTTGAACGAATACATCGCACCTTGTTCTTCCCTCTATGTGCCCCTGGCCAACAAATGTATATTTAATTTCCTGTATTAGTAGTCCATGAATAGTTAACGGCGACTCTAAATCAGAATCGCAGAAGTAACCTTTGCCAATTATATGCCTACATCTTGAGCCTCGCTTTCCCCTCTCCCAGACATCGGACAAAACGGCACAACACTGCTGACTCCAGATAAAACTTTTCATTACCGCTAAGACAAGAAATAACAACGATCAAAGGAAATCAATGGTATCATCGTATCGAACCCAAACCACACCGCTAGCAACCTGCCCCTGCTATCGTCTCCCACCCCCCATCCACCACCCCACCTCGCCTTTCAACAACGCTAATACTTCCCAACCTCTCCCTCCACCCCACTCGTAGGCACACCACTTGCAGGCGCCGCACTCACGGGCGTAGCACTCTTCGGCCCAGCCCCGGTCATCCCCTGCGTAGTAATCGTCGGATGCGGTGGACTACTCTTCCCAATAATCGGACTGGTGGGCGCACTCGAATCCGGCAACTCGGCCGTCGCACCGCCAGCCGCCTGCTTGATGATATCCCACCACTGCTGCGCAGCCTGGGGCGTATGTGCCTTGAACGCCAGCTCATGGTTCATAGAGAAGGTATTGCCGACCTTGCCCTTGGACACATCTTTCCCCTTGATGTTGAACTTCTGGCCGGCGACAGCGCCAACGGTGCAGTCGGGGAGGTAGAGGGAGAGCTCTGGGACGGGCTCCTTGGCGTAGTCGTCGTCTGTTTTGAATTCGTGGATGAATTTGGAGGGCGTGACGACGTAGTAGTTTGTGTCGTAGGAGCGCATGATCTTGCCTTTGCGTTCGAGCGAGCCGGCGATGAGAGGGGTGGTCGCGCGGTGGTCTTGGTTGGGGAAGCGCACATTCGCGACGGAGCGGGCGGGGGCAGAGGGGTCGATGAGCACGCCGCTGTTGCGCTGGATGAAGCCGTTCCATTCAAAATCCAGGGGGATGCGTTGGGTTGTTCCGACCTGGGGTGGGGTTAGTGCGGAAGTGGTTGATGCTAAGAGGGAGACGTACCATATCGCCATACATGGCCTTCGTCTGCTCAGCTTGGGTATTTACGACTTGCATGAACTGACCCATACCGTGCTGGATCTGTTGCAGGATGTGTGCCTCGAATTGAGCGAAGCTGTTCTGCACACTGATCAGGTCTTGCCGGTTGTTGTTCTCCTCCTGAATCTGCTTGTTGAGGCGGTACTTGACACCACGCTGCAGAATGTATGGGTCATCTGTTGCAATCATCTTTCCGCCATGAGAATCAAAGGTGGCAGCCCGCGACCCAAGGAGCTCGATATGCTTCTGCGTCACCGCACGTGCCTTGTCGACTTGCTTGCTCCCCTTTCCTGCGCCCTTCTCCAATTCCTTACTCTTGTGCTTGATCTCAGTATGCAGGCGTTCGAAAAGTGGGAGTATGGCTCCCTTTAGCTGTTTTGCAGTTTCGAAATGCTGGTTTGAGATGCCCTGTTCATGTCAGAATTGCTTTTGGAGAAGCGGGGCAAGTATGATCCACCTGTGTATTGCTCCTAATATTCTCAAACATGCCAGCCACGCCTCCCAACGACTGGTCGAAATGATGGCCCTCCTTAAGGGGATCTTTGACCGTCTTGAGAACTTTGTCGTATTCCTTTCCGTGGGCGTGGTTCACCTTCTCGGTCGCCTCAATGTAGGTTTCCAGATAGCCCACAGCATGTTTATATGCCTGAAGTCGCTCTTGGAATAACTTGGTGACCTATGCAAAGTATTAGATACAGTTATTTGGTAATTCTGGAGCTCCAAAAACATGCCTCGCTGGTATCCTCGCCGGGGATAGCATCCTCGTCGCTGCTGCTAAACGTGCGCGAAGGCATTGCCGTCGTCGCCGAAGTAGGGGTTGCCATGTTGTGTTACGATTCGTGTTTGTGTTCCCAAAAGATGTGTGAATGGTGAGCAGGAAGCTCTGGAGCGTAGCGGTGAGGGGTCAATGTTGGGTCAGGATGGCGTGGTAGGAGCTGTCAATTTGCCGAAGCTAGGCTCCTCTCGATCTTTCCAAGACTCGGTTTTCGAAAACAGCAGTTGGTGTGGATTGACAGCAGTGGGAAACCACAGCGTTAAATAGCGGCCTCACAAGGCACGAATTATATCGAAAGCAGGTGGATCTAACCCCATTCAATCGCCGTTTCGACGCGTCTGGCCATGGAGGACAATCTCGAGATCGACGTCACCGATTTTCGCAGGCTTCTCCACAGCCGCTGACATCACCGGTGGCTGTGCGGGGATATTGCTCGTTGATGGAGCGACTTTTTGATATAATCAATATTGCATTCGGCCGCCTGATTTGCTCCGGGATGGGCTCCACGGCTCGGTTGGGCGTCCATGAGATTTTGACGTCTGCACCTTAGGATGAGATCAGGGTTTAGTGGTTCTGAGAGCACGATGCAACCTCTACCTGAAATTATTTTATGCTGTGACACCATGCCAGTAGGTTAGTTCAACACCATCTCTATACCAACCCCAATGTATCACGCGTGAATATCAGTCCTTCTTATCCAGGCTCATTACATGCAACAGGACACACTTTCAAGAATCCTCTTCGCCTTGGTGCATACGTTTTCGCTATTTTATGAGAGGTTCGACTGCCCCTACAAGCGAACATTTCAAGACGTCGACATAGTCAGGCCTTGGCATAAATCTAGCTTTAGAGTTGTCTATCTTGACATTTCCCGTGTGCTCTCACGTCTTTCGAGAAAAGCCTCCTAATTTTCCACTTTTTCATAGCTCTGTACCTTCCCACATCTGCCTCACATTCAAATTCACTCTCTTATTCTTCATCCAACCCCTCCACCCCTCATAGCCACCGTCCCCTCCGCTGGCAGGCCACTCCTCCAAATACTCCGGACAAGTCCCAGCTACAATCTGCGGAACACCATGCCACGCAAACCTACTCTTCCCAGCCATATAAACCGCACTTCCAGACTGTAACCTCAGTGTCAAAACCTTGCCCTCTTCGCTCCCATTTTCCCCACCGCTCAACGCAGGGTCAGGCCCATCATTCCCAATAACAAAGATAGCATCGCAACCCAAAGACACTGAAATCAGCCCTCGCTGCGACTCCTCAGCAACATCGCGATGGCAACTCAGCGTGTCGCCTGGAGAATACAGATTCACGATCGCTGCTTGTGCTTTGGTATCGGGCCATATCCCTTCCAACAGCGCGCCGATATCAGATGGAAAGGTCGGTGGGAGGGAAGACGGGTAGACTTTCTGAGTCCAGTCATATTGGCCGCCGAGCGTCATCCAGCGGAGTTTCTTGTTGAGAAGTTGACTGATTGATAGGGGTTTGTGGATGGTTGGATCCAGTGGGTGGGCGATGGAGGCTCGTGATGATGGAGATGTTGAGAAGAATGATGTTCCGGATGGCGGGTAGGAAAGATTGTAGTGAGTGTGAATGTTGGTGAGGTGCTGGGTTGTGGAAAGGTCGCGGTGTAGGAGACGGGAAAGGAGTAGGAGCTGGATCTCGGGAGGGAGTAGGCCGGGGATTATTCGAAGCCCTGGGAGGATTAGGAAAGACTTTGAATAGATGGAAGAAGATGTGGGTTGTTGAAGGCCGGGCGTGAATATGATTATAGAAGTAGAAAATAAACGTATTCAAATAACATATATCTGAAGAGCAATTGGACATGCTATAGAACCAGAGAATACTAGGACTTGTTTACCTTCCATGTCTTTATGCTCGTACACCAGCACTGGCTCGCTAAAGTACTGTTTCCTAGTTTCCTGACTTTCAAAAACACTGAGAACGTCGTTGAGAGTGTCAGGGTCTATGCTTTCCACAACTGAGAGATCCCCTTTCCGTTCATCGGACAATCTATCGGGATCGATTATACCGTCGTTTATGCTGAGATGCTCACGGCTCATCTTATGGTATTTCTTGTACACATTTCGGATTGTGTCTGGAGGACGTTGGTGCGGATCAAGACCCGTCATTCTGGATGATCTGCACGTGTGGAGATTGGCGTGAAGGTCCAACCTGGGGCGCTCCAAGGTTGCTGTTGGTTCTGGCAGAGATGAGTCGCAGGGATACTGACTAAGCTCGCGTTTTGACGATGGCGCTAGCCCCATTCGCGCTCCAGGGCCTTGGCCGCCTCTGTTTATTTCGACTTTGGCCGCAACAACACCGACACGACACCCCGCCGAGCTCGACACCACCGCCCAACTACTAACCCACAGGCACACCCAGCAGTCGACATTTCCTGAGGACCCACTCGCCGCTCGACACTTCATCTCCGTCGCCTAATTACGTGTTGCAAGCCCACCAACGCGTTGCATCCCAAGCCGACACCTCACTGCTCGTTCGATACTCGGTCCGAGCCACCCTTTGACAGCCATGGAGAACTACCAGAAGATGGAGAAGATTGGCGAGGGTAAGAGGCTCCCGTTCCAGCCCACAATACCCTGCAATTCGCCATTGATTCCTGCAACACACGCCATGATGCACCGCCAGACTAACCCCTTCCCCAGGTACCTACGGTGTCGTCTACAAAGCGCGCGATCTCACGTCCAAGGACCAGCGCATCGTCGCCCTGAAGAAGATCCGCCTCGAAGCCGACGATGAGGGCGTCCCCTCGACGGCCATCCGCGAGATCTCGCTGCTGAAGGAGATGAACGACCCCAACATCGTCCGACTGCTGAACATTGTGCACGCCGACGGCCACAAGCTCTACCTCGTCATGGAGTACCTGGACCTGGATCTCAAAAAGTACATGGAGAGCTTGCCTGTGAGCCAGGGTGGCAGGGGGAAGCCGCTGCCCGAGGGCCATGGTCCGAAGTTGGAGAAGCTGGGCCTGGGACCGGACATGGTGAAGAAGTTCATGTGGCAGTTGACGCAGGGCATTCGGTACTGCCATTCACATCGGGTCCTTCATCGCGACCTCAAGCCGCAGAACTTGCTCATCGATCGAGACGGCAATCTCAAGCTGGCTGATTTCGGGCTGGCGAGGGCGTTTGGTGTGCCGCTTCGGACATATACGCATGAGGTATGGTCGAACGACAATTGATAGTCTGCAGCTGGATGTTAATTCGATATAGGTCGTGACCCTCTGGTATCGCGCTCCCGAGATTCTCCTCGGAGGCCGCCAATACTCCACCGGCGTCGACATGTGGTCTGTTGGCTGCATCTTCGCCGAGATGTGCACACGGAAGCCTCTGTTCCCTGGCGACTCCGAGATTGACGAGATCTTCAAGATCTTCCGGTATGCAGATCTTCAAGTCGCGAGATAATCCCCGCTGACACTTTGCAGCATTCTTGGTACCCCCACGGAACAAGATTGGCCCGGCGTGACTTCCTTCCCCGATTTCAAACCTTCTTTTCCCAAGTGGAATCGCACAGACATTGCAGCAGTCGTGACAACGCTCGATGATGTCGGTCTAGATCTCCTCGACATGCTCCTCGTGTACGATCCCGCCGGCCGCATCTCCGCGAAGCACGCCGTGATCCACCCGTATTTCCAGGGCATGATGGCATTGCATGGGAATAACTTTTATTAAACATTGATTGCCGGGAACAGTAATGCGCTTATGAAGAGGGAGACGGAACACGGCTCTCGGTACATGTTTGGCTGATCACGAGGTTCTATGTTCATCTGCACCGAGACGGATTTCTTTTGTAATGGATTGGCATTGGCATTGTGGGGGACCATTGACTCTGGCCAGTGCGGAATATGGAGTCGGCGTTACGGGGATCATGATGTTAGTTTCGCCTGCATGCGGGCTCTTGCAGACATACATAGCACTGTTCATATGCTATGCAACCCTCTTATGCTCAATTTGATGAATAATGAGCAGCCGCGTGATGGTCGCTGACTCCCTGTGCATGTCACGCCCAATCACACACGTCCAGACTAGCCATGGCGGCCCCCACCTCGAGCCTCACATGTCTCAGCCCTATGAATGTGGGGTCCCAAGCTCCAGCTTACGTCCGGGTACGCCCGATGTACAAAGTTGACAGCTCCCAGCGCTCTTAATTAAACACCGCCCCCTCTCTCCTTCTACTACGATTTGATACCAATAGTTTTGTGAAGACTTCTCAATGCCGCCCGTTCCAAAGTTTCTCCCGCAAGCTCAAGGCCCTAGACTTGTAGTCTACGCGCAGACGTTCCATCAAGATGGCACATGTACGTAAACTTGTTGCCATGGAGGGTTCGGGGGTGTCTTAGCGTCCGTAATGGCACCCCAAGCCAGGATACCCAACTCCAACGCGGCATAAAATCTCCTTGAACATACATTACACATACCCATATATATACACCCTCCTCGAAGCCTATGCTGACCCTGGAATCAATCTTCAGATATAAGCCTCCTCCCACTCCTCACATCAAACACGGGCATCACACATGTGATCATCGCGGCAATACATATCAACGAGGATCCGAATGGCCTTACGCTGAACGACCATAGTCCAGATCACGAGGTGTTTAGGCAGTTGTGGGGGGAGGTGCGGTGGCTCCAGGGCGGCGGGGTGAAGGTCATGGGGATGCTTGGGGGCGCGGCGAAGGGGAGTTATGGGCGGTTGGGGGGAGGGGAGGAGGATGTATGTTCTGTTCCGTTCCCAACTCCATTTCCACCACTCCACGTTCCACTACCCTCCTTGCACAAACTATACCAGGAACCCGACTAACAACCCCAAGTTTGAGCGATACTACGCGCCCCTGAAATCCATGGTGGATAAATACGGTCTACAAGGTCTCGACCTCGACGTCGAAGAAGAAACCCCCCTCCCCGTAATCTCGCACCTCATCCACCGTCTCCGGAAAGACTTCGGCCCCGCCTTCCTCATAACCATGTCCCCCGTCGCCACCGCTCTGCTCCCGGACCCCAAGATCCCCGCCCATCTCCGCCCGCCCCAAGCCATCGTCCAGGGCATCCGAATCCCTAACCCGCTCCACCCAACCCTCCCCCATCTTTCCGGATTCTCGTACCCCGAGTTGGAAAACAGTGAGGCGGGACGCGAAATCGCGTGGTATAATGCGCAGTTTTACTGCGGGTGGGGAGACGCGACGAGTACGCATTGGTACGATGGTATTGTTTCGGCGGGGTGGAAACCGGAGCGCGTGGTTATGGGTGTGGTGGGGAATCCTTCCAACGGAGCTGGTCACGTCCCTATTACAAAGCTGAGAGAAGTGTGTGCGAAACTGCGGGATAAATACCCTGCAAGTGGAGAAGAGGAAGGAGGGGGGGCAGGGGGAAAAGGAGGGTTTGGCGGCGTCATGGGCTGGGAGTATTTCAACTGCGGGACGGAGACGGAGGATGCAAAGGCCATCTCTGCGCTGGAGTTGGGGAATGAGACGACGCAGGCGGGGTGGGTTGCTGCGTTGGGGAATGTGTTGAGAGCGCAGGAGCCGCCAAAATTGGAGTCTGCGAAGCCGGCGTTCAATATTTCGCCGGAGCAGTTGAGGCAGATGATGGCGGGGATGGCGAGTGGAGGTGCGAGTGCGGGTGCACAGGTTCCTGAACCGGCTCCGGCTCCGGCTCCTTGGCCTGAAGATTCGATAAAGATGTTGACGGAGTTGGGGTTTGGGAGACAGGATGCGGTGCAGGCGTTGCAGGCTACGGATGGAGATGTGGAGTTGGCGGCTGGGTTTTTGTTTGAGCATCAGTAGGAGAGAGGTTATGACGCTTTTCCTTTGAGCTGGTTATTCTCTTGCGGGTGGGGATGGATGGTAGCAGCATCTTAGGCGTTAGGTTTGGGGGTGGAATTACAAGTATGATAGGGTTGGAGAGAAGATGGGGAGAGGGATATAGAGAACGCCAATGGGGGGATGAGAAGCGAAGAAATGATAAAGCAACGGGGATAGAGAAATGGACGAACAAGTGCCTACCTAATCAGCTAGGCTTTGCAAACTCAGCCTTGTGTATCATTTCTCTACCACAACCCCCCAAACTCCCATTCTCTTATGCCCATCATTCTACACGCATACAGGAGTCTTTCCATCCAACCCCCTCCCCTCCATACCCACTCCTCCCACCTACACCTACACCTCCCCCCACAGCTATACCTCCACCCCTCCCCGTCCATCACCCCACCCATCTCGCAACACACCACCCAAAAGATCCAGTCCCTCATCCCTCATCCCCGGCCCCGGTACAGCCCACACCCGCCGATCAGCGGAAGCTTGCGGAAGCGTGCGGAAACTGGACCATAAAGTAGTTTGACAAAGTCACCCGTCGTCATGGGGTAGAAGTAGCTAGCCTTGCTGTGTGGGACGTGTGTCCGATGCGATGCGATGCGATGCGATGCGATGCGATTTTACCCCAGTTTCTTGGCCGGGGCATGCATTGCATACCTCGTACATTCACACGGCATGCCTTGTCCGTCCATTGTGCAGGACGTATTAGAGGGCCGGCGGGAATGCATACATAAGTCGGTGTGCGAGGTGCCCATCTGTGCGGCTTGTGGTGGTGTGACTCTATGTTTGTTTGCCATTGGGAGCGGGTTCAGTCGTGCAGGGGGAAATGCATAGTTGGGGACGTCTCGTGAGATGGATGCATACCGGTAGGTACTGGACGTATCCTGAGATGCCGAGGTTCGGAGAAATACTACTGTACATGTACCATATAGCACCTAGCTGCTATGCTGTGTGGCTTGTGCTGCGTATGCGGCGTGTGTGTGCCTAGGTTGATCGTGATGCCTTATTATTATTATGCGAGCTAGACTGGGGCGGGGGGTAGGTAACCAAGGTCGGAGTTTCGGAGGTCCGATCGGGGGAATACATTCTGATCGAGATGGAAAAGTGAAGCTGTCGACCAGTCGGCCTGCTTCTCGGTTCATTGATTAGTTGTCTATTTGCATTGGGTGCATGTGGCTTTGGACCAGACTCGTTGCGTGCCTATATTCGTATTGGTGCGTGGTAGGGTCGCTCTGTAGCTTCGCTGACTTGTCAGATAGTTGCATTATACCTAGGTCAACTTGTTGGGTGAGTCAGACCCAAGGGGGGGGCTGAGTGTAATCATGCATGTGCATCTCATTTCTGCAAATATCCAGGACGCCTGAGCAGTCGAGTCTGGATCTGGAATCAATTTGGAGAGGAAGGTACTCAGGTCTCTATTCAGAATTTGGGCATGTCCAGATATAAACTGGACATGAAAATTTGCCAAATTCCTAATCGGGGAGTGGGTAGTCCTTGCTGCTTGATTTACATGAGTAGAAAGTCTGTGTGAAATGAAAAGAAATGTCAATATAGTGTGACAGTGAGATTGCCAATGAACAGAAAAACTGGACTTGATTTATCGCTCAAGTGCAAAGTGCCATTTCAGGGGTATCCTATGTAACCGTCCAATAATCCTCCCAGCCGCATAACAAACTTCAACCTGCCCACGCTCACACATGCTAACAATTACCACCCAAATCGCAATGCCATCTTGAAACCCAAAAAAAAAACTCAATCCCAACGCCCACCCTCATCATAGACTGAACCATCAATCATCCAAACCATAACTTTATGCTTCTCAACCATAACCCGAACGCCGCCCATGCCAACTTCAAACTTAAAATACCAAAACCCAAACTTCCCCCACCCCCCCTACCCAATATTCCTCAAAATATGTCTCCAACCCGGCCTAACCACATCCTCGCGGCTCATGCCCCTCCCTGCTCCCCCCTCTCCCCCATCCGCCATCTCGCTCCTCACAACCTTACTCGCGCTCCCCCTTCTCCCAAAGCGTTTAGGTCGAATAGTCGGCGTAGGCGGCGTATCGGGCGGAGTCGTGATGAGGATCTCGGGAATGTCTGACAGGGCGGTGGAGGAAGTGCTGGATGCGGAGGCGGAGGAGGAAGTACTAGGGGTTCGCGGTGTGTGGAAGATGTGCGTGTGGAGGTAGGTGTGGTGGGTTGATGTTGTTGTTGATGTTGATGATGATGAGGTGGTGGTGGTGGAAGTACTAAACAGGGGGGTCGGTCTAAGTATGGGGTCTGGAATGAAGGTGGACAGAAGGGAGGGGTGGGGGACAGGGGTGGGAGAGGTATGAAGTACGCGGTAATGAAAAGGGATAACAAAAAGGGAATCTATGGGGTATGTCTAATGTCTATGTGTATGGGTACGAATGAACGGGTTTGGGAATAGAGAGGAGAAACATGCAGACGTATACGAGCGTGTGTAAAAGCATGAGAAAACACACAACGACCGCCTGATTACAAGGCAAAAAGGGGTAGTATAACCGTAGGGCAATTACCTTCCGTCACCCGAACTCCTCGGGCTCTCACGTCTCGAATTCAGATCTGTATTCCGTTCCGTTTCCTCGGTCAAGGTATCCAGGCTCCTGGTCGGGCTCGGGGTGTGGCTACCACTCCGCGGTGTTCTATTTGGACTGCTTGGTCTGCTCGTCGCTATCTCGTAGGTGGGCAAGTCCTCATATACCGGTGTCCTGGCCGGAGTTCGGACTGCTGTGTTGTAGGAAGGTATGCGGGATAGTGCTTCCATGTCGTACTCTGGGGATTGAACTTCAGCTCCCGCAAAATATCCCCGAGCAGGCGGTGGATGTGGCTGTTCATCTGCGCCGTTGTGAGGTGTCGTGTCGCCACTCGAGTGGTATGACTGGTGTCTTGTGGGTTGGTAACGACCGCGGCTGTTTTGGCTTATGCTCAGATTATGGAGTCTATGTTGGAGCGCTGCGGCAGATGCTCCGCCGCCATTCGTGTGCGCAATTGCATCTAGTGATGCCAAATCTTCTGCGGAGCCACTCCGACTATGCCCGGAGAAAGGCGTATTGGCTCCGCTGTTGCCCATGCTGCGATTTCCTCCTGGAGTCATCAGTCCCGGAGTCATAAAGCCGCTGGGATCGATGTCGTTGTACAGCTCATCCAACTGGTGCAGGCCATAGGTAGGGGGAGCATTCTGATTGATGCTGTCTTGCATCGCTTGCGTCGAGATGATATGGTGGTCTACCACAACGCTCTGGTCTTCGTTTGGCGGGAGATTAGGCGAAATAAAGAGGTGCAGATGGTTCTTAACTAGCAGCTGGCTCGTGTGTCCTTCCGGATTCTTCAAATTGACGTATAACCTCAGTTTATGGCTGATGCGGATATTCTCCGTGTCGACTGATTGTCTGCAGTGCTTCAGCGATCGCGGGAGTTCGAGGCTCATCTGGAAGCGATGTGACTCGTCGAAAATCTGGTCCACGTCCTCCACGCCCTCTGGAACGACATGCGCTGAATTCGGCGGCATATCGCCCTCGGTTTGGCAAACGACTGTATCATGCTGGTGACTTATTCGCCGTCCTGCATAATCGCAAAACAGCTGTCTCGACTCAAGGAGCTCCATCTTGATGGTTGAAATTTCCACGCCCTTGCGGAGCGGTATTAGCAGAAAATCCGTCGTTATCGCCGTCCCAACGATGTAATTTTTCTGCGGCACTGTAATTTTGTACGCCACTTTGCTCGCCCAAATGTCCTCGTTGATCTAAATCCATCCTTATCAGTCTCGTTATCCGAAATACGCGACAGGGGTACGTCATACCTGCTCCATGGGCATGCTCTCCATGACATCGCGGCCGAGTGTGCGGATGACTCTGATGTGCTGGTTTGCGAGGAGTTGCTTGCTCAAGTACCCCCGGTCCACCGTGGCCGTCAGGTTGTAGACAATCCAGTTTGTGCCAAGGCCTTCGACGCTCTCGTCCAGCGTGCTGGGCATCTTGAACTTGAAGTCCCACTCGTGCACGCCCGCGTTGAGTTTGTGCGCCTTGTTCTTTGCGCTGTCGTCGGCGGGGAACATGCTGACGGTCTCGTGGAAGAAGCGGCCCTTCCAGAGGATGGGCTGGGGCGTCACGGTGTTGGTGGTGCTCCATCTGTTGCGCCCGTTAGCTATACAGGTGCTTGTTGTATTTGTGTGTTGGGGCGCTGGGTGCCGTACGAGACCTTGCGTGAGCCCGTGAGGGTAATCTTTATGCTGCGGACAGACATGGACTCTGGGTTGGTGAGGACGAGCTTGCCCGTGAGCTCTGCGACCTGGCTCTCCGAGCCTTCTCCATAGAACACCACGAAGGGGGAATCCGGCCTGGCCAGCCAATTAGCGATGCTCTCTCTGAACTCCCCAGACTGCTGTGACACATACTTTATTTCCAGGACTGGCTTCGACGCGCCGCCAAAGACACCCACTCCCGGGCGCGGCATCGTGTCAAAAGAATTAAGAATAAAAAGTCCAAACGAACGGGACCATCGCAGGCAGCGGCGGGGTCAGGGCCAGGCGGAGCAAGTATATGTACGACTATGGATGCGTGCGGCCGTGTGTCTCGGAACGGCTGGGCGTCCAAAAGAAAGGTTCTGGGGACTCGGGGCCACACAGCTGGGCCGGTGAGGAACAGACAGGCGGACGGCGGCGGGCTAGGGCGTGCGTAGCAATGCTGCGTGGGTGCGCGGATGGGGAGCAGAACGGGGGTGTGGACGCGGTGACGGGTGGCTGAGTGCAGGCGGGCTGATTGATTAATTGGAATGTATAGGAGCGACGAGCGTGGGAAAAAGGCAGTTCCATTCGACGCCTCAGCTGGCTTAGCACATGGCGAGGGCGCAAAATATACCGTCAACCAGCATGTTGGCGTGGGATGAGCTTATGCACCAGCGACCCCCAGCACCACACAGCGATGGCGGCATGCCGTGATGGGTTCCAGAAGAGAAGCTAGCGGCTTCGGCGGGTCTGGCGTGCAAAGCCAGGGTTAGGGATTCGCAGCCGTGAGACGCAGCGCCGTTCGCGGGACTTTCTTTGTCTCGACGGGCGCTACGAGTGACACCTCTGCTGATACACCTCCACGCCAGCGTGTGTCGCCCGGCACCCACCGACGATGCACGCCGAAAGAGACAACACCAACACCACAAGAGCACACACACGTCTCGGCAAGGCTCTCTGCATGCGGCTGATATTGCAACGCAACCTTTGGGAACCCACCTGCCATCAACGTGAAATGGCATGCCTCGGGCCGACGCCGGCACGACTGCACCCACATGGCTATCTGGAACCGTCCCGGCCAGAGAGCCGCATGCATGGATGTTGACGCGGGCGCACAGATCGACCTGATACCGCTCGCCCCGTCATGATTGCCAGCGTCTAAATCCGACAACTGTGACGATGCTTGGCGGCTGGGCCGGTTGCGGCGCGGCCGAGGCTTGTGCTATCTCTGCCGGTGGGAGCATGCCAGCCAGCGGTGGGCGAACGTGTTGCTGCTGTGCCTTAGGAGATAAGACTGGACGTCTTGCGTGCTTCTGGTGTACAGTGTCGGGTTAGGCGCGCGCCGGGTTACTCGGTTGAGTGGAGCATCGTTCCACCACCAAAAGCACGTGTATTTGCTGCAGGAAGGCTGCCGAGAAAGTTTTGCCTTCTTGACTCTTGTAGGTTCTGATCACACAGGCTGATATTCAAAGACCTGCTAATTGGAGCCGGGAACCAACCTTGAAATATCGTAAACTGAAAACACATTGCTCGATAGTTATCGTATGTGGTACATCCCTCGCCTCCAACCGCAGTGAACATTCGCAAAACCTTCAACCAGCAAACCTTCTCGCTACGTACTTCCAGGCCTCAGGAACAACAGCGCCACAATCTATCCAAACCCTGTATTCCAGGGAAGCAGGATCCAAAAGTCCAAAATGACTCAATGTTGTGGTAATGCTGGAAAAGGCAAGCTGGAAATATATCCATCTCCCCGGTGTAGGTTTATCATCGGTGCATCTCGGCCCGAGATCGGAATCGGCGAAAGCCTCACACCCTCTCTACCCATACCTATCCCTACGTACCTCTCTCTGTACCCACCTACCTATCTCAAACACCACAGAGCGTACTTCGCATCGCCTCACCAACACCACACTCACACCCACTGACACGCACGCACATCCACTAACACACTCCTAATCTATCCCTCTTAACTACCTTCGTTATCCAGTCCTCATTATTGACCCTTTGCTCCTGTGGCTGCTCCTGTACATGGCTCCTTGTGTCACTTACTTATCTGGGTCGACGTGTCAGTTGCATGTTGTGTCACAGGCCCGCGCGTGGGCGCCGTCACAGGACCATGCATGGACATGCATCTACTTTATTCGCCCTTTTGGGTCGAACCACAGCACAGCACAGCACAATGTCCGGTTGGCACATCGGTGGATGGACACGGCGTAAATATCCCTCAGCCCTACGGACGGCAACCTTGGCAGGAATCGATATTGAAACCTCCTCCCCTTGTAAACCATCATACATATCACATCATCTACATATGTACGCCCCTGACTGACCCACCACAAAAGTTCGATGCCTAGCCCACCACAACCCGGTGCTCGGGCACAACCGGCTCATCAAAACTACATATGTACAGTACCATGCAGGCAAGCAGGCAAGCAAGTTCCGAAACAGGATTTTTTGATACTACAGATTCCCAACATGTTTCCACTTCATGGTATTCATGATATGTATGGCTGTCGCATCCATCCACAAATGCCATAGTAGTCCACGTACTAACCCGATCAAACCATTATCGCCAGAAAGGTAACTTACCCCATCATCTAACAGTCTTTAATGCGATAATTTCTTCATCAAGCTTTCCACCCAAAACGCTCCAAACGCGCAATTTCAAGGATTCACACGAACAACAGACACTCTTTAGAGAACCGAGGTATATAGTAACCCGAACAATCAGTCAATCAGTCAATCAGCGTTCAAACATCAATCGATTCCCAACAAGCAAACCGTCTCAATGGAGACATTTAGGTGCAGTACACAGGAGATAACCAGGCATTGGGATCCACTCCCCAATCCACAATCCACCGAACCTGCACTCATGAGTACCTTTCCCCCCAACCCAACTCATGCTCCCCCCTCCTCCTCCGATAAGCTCCAACAAGCCAAACCGCTGGCCCCGACTACAGGCTACGGGTTACTCGCACTCGTCATACTCGTCGCGCCATCGTCGCTCGACGCGCCCTCCTTTGGTCGATCCCAAGTTTTGATATGTCCTACAAACACACATTAGCCTTTGATCCAACCCACAATTCATCTACCCATTGCATTAAAAAAAAAAAAAAAGACTTTCCACGTCCGTGCCGCGGCGGGTGTTCCTGCGCTGATTCCGACTTCTCGCGCGCCAGCAGCGGACCCGTGCATCTAAATTTATTTTCGCCATGAAGCTCGAGCTCAAGCTTATCGGACGGAGCCGCCACCGTCGGCGAGCCGTCTCCACTGCGCGCCATAAAGATCCATAAATCCACCCAGCAAAAAAATTGTTCCAGGGGAAAAAATGTGTTGAAAGACGCCAAAAAGACGCAAAAGACGGTGAAAAGGGGTTGGAAGGGAGGAAATATGCACAACGTACCGCTTTGACAACTCGCAATAATGCAGTCTTCCTCGAAGCCCAGCCAACACAGTGGGTGGTCGTCTACTGTCTTCGCCATGACGGGCGGCAGCATAGGCGTCCTTGCTCTCGGCTCAACAGGATGCACGATTTCGTCCTCGTCGACTTCTGCTGCCTCTGTTGCGGTTGTGAGGTTAGAGTTGCTGCGTAAGCGCGTGGCCGAGCTTTCTGTGCGCGTGCGTTGCATCCGGAGCGTGTTGGATGTGACGCTGTTCCTATTTCTCACCGACGCCTATCGTTATCGTCAGCAACAGGTTCCCTTCAAAGCAAATCCCAAGATAGGGATTTTAGCAATCATGAGTGTAAATGGGTCGACGTACCGCTCGCGGCCTGTGCAGCATGCCGACGCTGAAATCCCACAGCAGTAGTCTACAGTCTTCTCCAACACTCCCGATCCTGTAATTCCTTTCATCGCATCTCCATGGGTCAAAAGCGACGGCTTGCACCCAGGAATTGTGGCCTTGACAGCGAGCGACGAGGGCGGCGTCAGAGAGGGACCAGATGCTAACGAGATCGTCTTGTCCGCCTGTTACAAAGTACCGGCCGTCGGGGGACCAAGTCACGCAGGTGAAGCCGCCGTAGTAGGATGTGAAGAGGTGGAGGAGCCTGGTTTGTGAATGTTAGCGAATCTGGTTTCGTCCCATGGCACGTATTGACATACTGCTCCTTCAAAAAATCGATAATCCCCAAAGACCCATCCTCCGAGACCACAGCCATATGTCTTGCGTCCGGGCTAATCGAAAAGGCGTTGATCTTGGAGTTGGAGACTTTCCAATACGCCACTGGATTCGTTTTCTGGTTCTTCGAATTCACAGACTTCTTAATCGTTAGGGATGTTTTGCTCGATTCCTTCTCGGCGGATACGGCTTGATCTTCGGCCACAAAAGGCGCATCCTCCTTCTCCTTGTCGTACACAATTAGACTGCCGTCCATGTGCGAGGCCAGGAAGAGGTTCTCGCTGTTGGGAAGCCATCGAATCTCCGAGACGGCGGATGCGTTAATCACCCCCTGAGATGATTAGTAAAGACGGAAAAATATGGATTTGATGATGGAATAGAAGCATACATTCTTGTTGATGCGAACATACTTTTGCGACATTGGTTCGTACCATATGATATCTCCGGTTGAGAATCCCATGACAATGTCAATATGGCTAGGACCCTTGGTAGATTGGTTCACGTCATGGCATAGGGCGTGCGCCTTTGTGAACAAAATCTTGGTCATGTGTTCTTCCTGGTGGACATGTTAGACAAGCATGTCCATGGCCAGGCCAAGGAAACCCACCTTTGTTGGTGATGACAGATCCAGCCACTGCAATGCGCGGTTAACATTGGCAAAAGCAAACAAGCCATTGGGATTGTGCTCTTGCAGCCGTTTGGATATCCCCTCGTGAGGAATGACGCGCGACACAAACGACGAATTGCTCTTGATGATGTTGCTCTTCGGTTTCCGCCGCTTGAGCGGGTCTTTGGAGTCTTTTCCGTTCACGACCAGGAGTGATGTGTTTCCCTCGCCAAACACCGGCACCCGCAGTCCATTCAATGGCGCAAAAGCGACAGCATTGCCGGCGTGTGAGGCTGTGTCGCTCGCCTGGCTGTTCGACTCGTGGGGGGATTCTTGGATGCTGGGCGGGATCGGAGAGCGCGAGCTATTGGTGGTATCGAGCTTGTAGAGACGCGAACTGGACTGGAGACGGGGCGCGATGACGACGAGCGAGAGCTTGGTGCCGGCGCTGGGGGGCGAGATGGTCGTCGCGAGCGGGTTGGGATTGTGGACGGGTGCTTCTGAGGGGTGCGGAGGCGGCGTGGCCAGGTGGAGTTCGTCGCGAAGCACATAGGTTCCTATCAGGGTCCCAGTGAGCAGACAGCGCAGCGCAGCGCATGGTTGCGGTTGCTGGGTAGTCACCTTCTCCAACGACCAATTGGTGCTCAGGTCCAGTGGGATGCGTGAGGGTGTTGTTCGTTTCGATGATTGGCCCCGCGCCTGGGTTGCCGGGGTAGCCTGAGCCGGTCGGGTACCGCGGTGGTGGAGGCAATACGCTGGTACTCTGGTTAGAGGAGGTCGTGGTCGAGAGGGAGGACAACTGACAACATGGCGGCGGTGCAATACCGGGTATACGAGTAACAATCAACAGCGCCTCGCTATCGCGGTCGGCGGACACACTCACGACGCCGGGAACCAAAGCAACGGGTTTGGCGAGCAATGCGGGTCCACAGGCTGTATGTATGGATGTATGCAATTGCGCGTGGTGTGGCAGGTCGTGGGGAAGGAAAGGCGGCTTCGTAGCCGACGAGAGCGATGCGGAGTCTAGCGGCGAGTCCGGCTGCGCTGCCGGTGGGCGTTGCGCCCGGCCGTTGCAAGGGCCATGCGTTTGACGTGTCTGCGGGCAGTCGAGCTGCGAAAGAGCGTGCGATTCTCCTCCAGCACTGCTCTTTAGGACGTGTGTCTGGCTCTCCAGCTAAATGGTGGGGTTGTGTAGAGCTGCATACCCCTGTTCACCACGTGGACCCGGCTCAGACTTTCTCCACCTTGCTGCTGCACCTCTGATGTCTCCCACAAACGCCTCCCCGCCAAAACTCTTGGACGCACGCTGCGAGGGCTCGCGAGCACGACAACGACAACGACAACGGCACTCCCTCCCACCACCCCCCATTTCTCGCACTTCTCGCACTTCTCGCACTTCTCCCACTTCTCCCAGGTATGCCCAACTAACCATGCGGGCTCGCCATGGCAACAGGTGACGTGACCCGCTCCCCGCCCGCTCCCCAAGCACTGACAGCAGCCAGTCCGTATCTGCGTGTGCGGCGATGAGGGCGTCGGCAAGAGCTCCATCATCACAAACCTCGTCAAGGATGTCTTTGTCACGGCGAAGCTCCAGCCTGTGCTCCCACAGGTCACCCTCCCCCCGACGCTGGGCACCCCCGAAAATGTCACCACCATCATCGTCGACACGTCGGCCGTCCCACACGAGCGCCATGCCCTGCGCAAGGAGCTGCGGAAGTCGAACGTCATCCTGCTTGTCTACTCGGACCACTACAGCTACGAGCGGGTTGCATTGTTTTGGATGCCCTACTTTCGCTCCCTCGGCGTGAATGTGCCCGTAGTGCTGTGTGCGAACAAATCCGACCTCCAGTCGAATGGGCCCACGTCGCAGGTTGTCGCCGAGGAAATGCTGCCCGTCATGAACGAGTTCAAGGAAATCGACTCGTGCATTCGGACCAGTGCCAAGGACCATCACAACATCAACGAAGTCTTCTTTCTGTGTCAAAAGGCCGTCACACATCCAATCGCACCGCTGTATGACTCCAAGGAGGCGGCGCTGAAGCCGGCAGCTATATCCGCGCTGCAGCGTGTATTCCACCTTTGTGACACGGACAAGGACGGATACTGGAACGACTCCGAGATCCACGATTTCCAATTGAAGTGTTTTGAGAAGCCTCTTGGAGGCGATGATCTATTCAACATAAAGAAATCGATTGAAAGATTTCTCCCCGGTTCCATGGGAGAAGGGGGGATGGACGAGAGGGGCTTTCTCTTGCTGAACAAGATATTTGCAGAAAAGGGCAGACACGAGACTATATGGATTATTCTGCGCAAGTTCAAATACACGGACAGTCTCTCGCTCCAAGACCAATTCTTGCGCCCGAAGTTTGATGTCCCGCAATACTCATCCGCTGAACTGAGTCCAGTCGGATACCGATTCTTTGCAGATCTCTTCCTAGTGTTTGACAAGAACAACGATGGTGGGTTGGACGATTCAGAGCTGGTAGCACTCTTTGCCCCAACACCGGGAATACCCCCAAGCTGGGTGGATAGTGCATTCCCGTCATGTACTGTGCGAAATGAGGCCGGATACATTACGCTCCAGGGATGGCTGGCACAGTGGAGCATGACTACATTTGAAGAGCCAAAAACCACACTCGAGTACTTGGCCTATCTTGGCTTCGAAAGCACCGACAGAGGGGGTACGACAGCAGCCCTGAAGGTTACGAAAGCCCGGAAGCGGAGAAACAGACCGGGACGCGTGGAGCGAAATGTCTTCCTGTGCTATGTTCTCGGTGCGAGTGGAAGCGGCAAGAGCGCACTTCTCTCAGCATTCCTACAACGGCCTTTTACACACATGTACCACCCTACAATCAAACCCCGTTCCGCAGTGAATTCGGTCGAACTCAAGGGGGGAAAGCAATGCTATCTTATTCTGGAAGAGCTGGGCGAACTCGAACCGGCTATCCTAGAGAACAAGGCCAAGCTCGATGCCTGCGATCTTCTCTGCTATACATATGATAGTTCCGAGCCCGACAGCTTTGCGCACATTGTCGAGCTGAGAAAGAAATATCCAGATCTTGATCATCTCCCGGCGGTTTATACAGCTCTGAAGGCAGATCAAGACAAGACTATGCAGCGCTCTGAGCAACAGCCAGATGAATACACGTCTGCGCTCAACATGTCGGCACCGCTCCATGTCTCTGCGACGTGGAGCAGCATACAGGAACTCTTCGTGCATGTAAGTTGTTCTCTCAATATGTCTCCGCGGAGGCAATTGCTAACATCATTCAGTTGGCAGAGAGCGCGACATATCCCTCAACAGCCTTCCCAAAAACAGACGATGAGCCGACTGATAATTCGAATCTCTATATCGCCCTCGGAGCGGTCGCCTGTGCGGCTGCGAGTGCCATTTTCATCTGGAGACGACATGTTAGCAGCTCGTAGTACTATATACAACCAACAATTTTGACGATTTCATACCATGCGTTGCAGACTTTTAGGAAAGGCTCCCCTTCAATTGATACCCGATCCTGGGAGAATACAATGGACGCTTTCGAATTGAAGGCGAAATTACCGTAGTGTGTAATATAATTTGTGCTCCACCCACTTCCACGTTCCTCGCTCTCCCGAGCTGTGGAGGACAAATGATCGGAGTTAATATGACGCTAAACACCGCATACGCTATTTCTTCAACCCGTTGCGCTACTACCAGTACTAGTTTTCCGTTTGCAAGGTAGATGCCAGCAGGAGGATAGAGGAAACAGTGTCTAAACACACATCAAGAGTCCAGTACCTGACGAAAGGCGATTACATGCAAGGGAAATACCCAGCTGCAAGCAATAAATCCACGACGCCCACGGCGGCGGAATCAACCGCAACAGTGCAGACGCCCGACGAGGCTTGCCCCTTTTGGACTATGGCGCTTATGTAGATACTCTACCGTCGCTATAGACGGCGGCACGCACTCTGACTAGGCGATTGCATTCTTCAGCATCAGGGCTGGTGAGAATGACCTCCTTTTCAAAGCTCAAAACTTGCGCAAGATGTGGTGCTGTGTTCATGCGGAATTCGTCATGGGAAGCTGGAAATGCAGGGTGTGGTGTGCGCAAAGCAGGCTATTAATATAAAAAGGAGAGGGTGTATGACGAGCGCGGGTGATGTCCGCGGACTATCCTGGCGGGCGTCTGTATGCTGTGTATGGATGCCGTATCGTTGCATGCGCTTGAGGGTCCCATCTGTTGGCTGTGCAGGGATGCGTGATGAGGGGAAGGCTCGTGGTGCAGGCTGGTGGCCGCTGGGTGCTGGGGCAGACTGGAACAATGGGCCATGGTGGTGTGCCATGTGTTGCTATACAAGCTGCTGGAGTATTAGGAGAGGGCGGGCGGGCAGCGGGCGGGCGGCGGTCCAGACAAAGACTTGTTCTAGCCGCCGCGGGCGTGTGCTTCTTGGAGACAGCAGCTTAGTTGGGAGAGGCTCTCACTTGGACACGCCCGGCCCAATTTAGCGAGCAGAAGAAGCACCCCCCCCCCCCGGTCACGACGCCGCCATCATCGGCGTGTCCACAGTCGGCCAGCCTCTGCCTGCCTACCCTCTGCAAATCACCCCCCTGGGACCTGGCAGGTCATGATCCGGCCTCTATTCTTACCCCTACTGCCCCGTCGACCCCCTCGCCCTGCTGCCGACCGCCGCGCCGTCCAATGATCGTCGTGTCCGCGTGAGACCTTGCCCGTGGCACTCGCCGTCACTACCTTCGTTCGAGTAGCTATGCAGGTGAGTTCACGACAATTGCTGCCCTCCAGACTGCCTCTCGTCCACCACCCGCCCGCGCCCTTGTGTCGCAGAGCCGCAGCAGTAGCAGCAGTCGCGTGTCGCCCCCTCTGCCGCGCCTGGTCCCTGGCCGAGACCCGCATCCTGCTCCACGGTCGCTGCACCCCCCTCCCCCCGAATCCTCGAACACGCGCACTGCCGCCGCACAAGACCAGACGATGCTGACACAGGCTCGCCGCGCCCCACAGCCCGCCGACCGAGCCCGCGAGCTCGAGCGAGTGTACCAGAGCCGCCGCGGCCACGCCCCCCAGATCTCCATCAGCGACGACAGCCACCATGTGACCGAGGCCATTGGCGACCTGTACGGCGACGACGACGACTACATCCGCAAGCGCGACTCGCGGCCGCTCAGCTTCATCAGCTCGCCGCTGGGAGAGCACATCGACTCGTCGCCCTTCGACCCCTTCCCGCCCGCGCCCCCGCGGTCGCCTCTGCGCGCCGCCATGACCCACGACCGCTCACCGCCGCCCATCACCACGGCCAGTCCCAATGGCTCGCTGGCACTGCCGTCGCGGCAGTCGTCGTTTGGCCGCACCAGCCCGAGCACGAGCTCGGCCAGTCCCGTGTCGCCGCCGCCGCTGACACGCACCAATTCCGACACGGCGAGCACCCAGTTCCCGCTCAACGACATCGACTACGAGTCCAGCCCCGCGGGGCTGGCCCAAGAGCTGAGCAATCTCCAGGCCATACGGCGCATGTCCATGGACGTCAACACGGCCGACCCCGACCTCCCCTCGTTCAAGTCCTTCAGCGTGTCTGCGGCCCCGCCCCAGCACTTTTCAGAAGAGGAGGAGCAGGACCCGTCGAAGCTCTTCTGGGTCCCTGCACGGCTGCACCCGGAACTGGCCCCCGTCGAGTTCAAGACGTTCATCGAGGACAAGGTCGAGAAAATACGGCGCCGCTCGGGAGACGCGGATTCGCTGAGTCCTGATGGCGGTGCGAGTCGCTCAGGCTCGAGCGGGGGACTGCGGAGGAAAAAGTCCATGTTGTCCAGGCAGGTGGACGGACCCAATGGATACCGGGACGGCGCCGAGCGGCTGGAGAGAAAGCGGTCTATAGCACAGCCGGCGAACGGCCTGGGCAACCTGCAAGAGCTGGAGCACATCGTGGAGGACCCCGTGGCTCTGATAAGACGGATGAGCATTGACTCTGTGCCGAAACACACGGACGGTGAAGGAGCTGCGGACGACGACATGCCGATTCTGCCAGGCAAGCCAGCCGGTCTCGGTACATTGAAACGCTCAACTCGGACGAATTACCGAAGAGGGAGCGTACGGAAGGGAGAGCGCGCAGGTTTCCCCAGACGCCCTCTGGGAATCGGCATACGGCAGGCCGAGACGGATACAGAAGAGTCTCCCGTTTCTCCCACCCACTCCAAAGACCACGACTTCTTCAATGTGGGCCTCACACGCGTACAATCAGAACCTGTCCATTCACCCGAGAACTTCTCGCGTCCGACGCGGAAACGGTCTCCTCCCATAGCAGTACGGCCTGGCTCTGCCGGGGAGGGCACGAGAGATGACTCCAAAGACTCTGCGGCCACAACTACAGAAGAAAAACGGACATCCACTCCAAGGAAGTTCCACTCCCGAATCGCTTCCAATGGCCGCACGACCGCTCCATTGCCTGGTTATATCCCTCCACAGACTGTGCCGCAGATTATCGAAACTCCGCCACCGCGGGAGCCGCAACGGGAACCACAGAGACCCGCTCAGATGCAGTTGCCTGAGCGCCACTCGTCACGAGGACCCCCTCCCGCTGCTCAGCAGCCGCCGCCGCCACCACCACCAAACTCCCGGACGCAGCCAACGGCTCAACAGCAAAGACCGCCTTTGATAAAACAATCCACAAACCGTCATGCTTCTCCTATCAAACCTTCACAGACATTTGACGATCTAATCTCTCATCCTACCCCGCTGCCTGGAAACAGTACTCGCACGGACAATCTCTCCATAATCCCTAATCTGGTCGAGGAGAAGAAGAGTGATAAGAAGAGCAAAGACAAGGGGTCAGATGGTGGCTCGAGAAAGACCAGCTGGGGATGGCTCGTTGGTGGTGACAAGGAGAAGGAGAAGAAAGAGAAGGATGAGCGCGACAAGGAGCTCGCGAAGAAGGTGAAGAATAAGCTGAGCAAGAGCGAGAAGAATCAAAGTATCGACAACACACGTCTGGATGTGCTGCAATCTTCTATCGACGGCGGAGGGACTCGGGGCAGGGAGAGCGTGGTGCTGGATCGGGAAAGCGTCAAGCTTGACGAGGCGCGGAAAGAGAGCTCGAAGAAATCAGGCTCTGGTGCTGAAACTCCCAAGAAAGAGAAGGATCCTGGACTCTTCAGCTCGTTGTTCGGCGGCAAGAAGAAGAGTGAAAAGGAATCGAGCTCCTCGCACAAGAAAAATGCGAATTCCCTCCGTGGTCTGTCTCCAGAGCCTCCGCCGCGGATCCTCAAGCCGGATGTCGATTACAATTGGACGCGCTTCTCCATTCTGGAGGAACGCGCTATTTATCGCATGGCCCATATTAAGCTGGCGAATCCTCGAAGGGAATTATACTCGCAGGTCCTGCTGAGTAACTTCATGTACTCGTACCTTGCCAAGGTGCAGCAGATGCATCCGCAGATTCAAATTGGGTCATCGCCGCAGGCGAAGCAGCAGCAGAGACAGCAAAAGAAAGAGGAGGAGGAGCGGAAGAGGAAGGATGCGCAGCCGGAAGAGTTCCAGCAGTATCAGAGGTATCAGCAGCAGGTGAGTACGATTTTATGACAAGGTGAGAGCTGTGGCTGACACCGTTATGTAGCAACAGGAACACTCGGACACGAACGGGAACAACCAGCAACAACAGTCAGATCAGCATGGCAACTCGAATTCCAACTCCAACTCCAACTCCAATGCCGAACAACATGATGATGATCCGAAACGGCCGGATAGCAGACAAGGCCAGCATCAAGTGCAGAGTCAACAGCAACAACAAAGTCAACCGCGCGACTCGCATCATTCAAACTATCGCGATTCGAATGGGAGTTATAAAGTCGCGAGTGGACAGAATTATCTAGGCCATTCGGGGGGTGCGAAGGGCCAGCAGCAGTACTATGGTTATGATGACTTGGATCAGAGTTCGAGGGATGAGGATATGTGGTAGAAACTTGTTGGGATTGTGGATTTAGGATTTGGGGGGGATGATGATGAGAATGATTGGAAGGGAATGATTGCGGGACGAAAGTGTGAAGTGAAAGTGCAAAAGTGAATATCGGGGGTCGAGGGGAATTAGAGTTTGGGGAACGGTGAGGGTTACTTATTGATGGATGAAGAGATGGGCTCAAGTCAAGAGGCGTATCGGTCGGACATGATGCATGGACATGGACATGGCAAATGGCAATGGCAAATGGCAAATGGCGAATGGAAATGGAGGCATGTCGGTTGACTACCTATTTACTCTGTACTCTTCTTTTTTTTCGACTTGGACTGAGGCATGTCAAGGATGGGAACGTGTGATATGTGTATGATATTGAGTAGGCGAGAGAAATGCGTTTCAGATCCACTTGTTAAAGTTTTGTTAGAGTTTTGGCATGGGCGGCGGGATGACTTGACAAGGTTGGATGGATTTAGAAGCGAGTGGGAGTTGCTGGGTGGGCGTGGTGATAGCTGTACTCCTGATGTAGGGGCATAGAATAGTTATGGCTTGGGGATAAGACGTCTCGTTGTTGTATGCAAACGGTTAGTGCAGACCTGAGTACTTTGTGTATTTCCCCTTTCCTGTTTGGGATGGACGAGACGGGCGGTGGACTTGATTGCTCAGCACACGGGGCAGGGTGGGAGATAGGGCTTACGGGACCCACTTCACACCCTACCTAGGCACAATACACAGTACCACACAATGTGGCCGACATGGTACATACTTGACGTCTTGTTTCCTCGCTTTCTTTTATATGGGTGGGATTTGGGAGAGGGAGAGGTATGGTATATCTAGATCTGTGGATGTAGAGGAGTGGGGGTCTAGATGGATGTGATACGAATAAGAATTGTGTTACCACGGATGTAGAGCTGGCTGGGATGTATACTAGTAACTACAAGGTGGCCCATACACATACGCATTCCTTCCCGCTGACACCCGGAAGATTGATATACTTGTGCTCCAACTCCGCTCTTCTTGATTCTGGATACGCAGCTCCCGCTTCTACACATCTGCCCCAAAATATAATCCCTAAATACAGATCCTTATCGCAACACGCCCTCTCCTCTCCTTCCCTCACCACCATATTCTGGCCATTCACTGTATTCTTCTTCCCACATTACAAAGCCATACCCCTACCCCCGAATCTCCCCAGCCCCAACATCCTCTCCCTCTCCCTCTCCCTCCCTCCCCGTCCCGGAAATTCCCACCATGGACTCAACATCAACAATCTCCTCTTCCATTGCCCCCCTCACCCGCCCAACACCACAACCCCATGAATCTCCCTCAGCCAAAGCTCTCATATCCTCCCTCTCGCTTGTCAAACACATCGAAGGCGGGTATTTTGCCGAACTGGATCGGAATCCGTGGGTTGTGCCGAATCCGTTTGCGCGGGTAGGGGCCGGGTTTACGGGTATGGATACTTCGCGGCTGGCTTCTGCTGGTTCTGCAGTATGTACCCCAGCAGCAGCAGCAACAGCAGCAGAAGGAGGAGAAGAACGAGAACAACAACAAGAACAAGAAGAAAGAGGAAGAACAGAACCCAACCGCACCGCCCCCACTCCTCTCACCGGCAACAACACCATCCGCAACGCCAGCACCAGCATCTTCTACCTCCTCACACGCACCACGCCCTGGGGCTGTTTCCACCGCAACAAAGGCCGCACCGTGCACACGCTGATTCGCGGGCGGGGGCGATATGTTATTATTCACGCTGACGAGGGGGCTGTTGGGGGCGCACAGACGGGGTTCAAGAGGGTGGAGACTTTTGTTGTGGGGCATGGGTTTGAAAGGGGGGAGAGGGCGGTGTGGGTTGTGGAGGGGGGGAAGTATAAGGCTAGTTTTTTGGTGGGGGGTGGGGAGGGGAAGGGGAAGGGGGAGGAAGAGGAAGAGGGAGGGGAGGGGTTGCTTATTAGTGAGGTATGTTTGTTGTTTTATGCTCTTTTTGGGTTTTTTTGGGGAGGTTTGGGGGGAGGAGTGTAGGGATGGGATGGAATGGGATGGGAGAGTACATATATTGTCTTGCACGGGGGGCTCTTCGTGGGACATACCCAGGCCAGCGGGAACGCCGGCGGAAATATCTCGATACCCATACTAACATGCAAAACGATACCAATGCTGACATGAAAAATGTAGACTGTAATTCCAGGCTTCGAGTACTCGGACCACGATTTCCTCACTCTAAACCGGTTTAAAGAGTTGGTACCGCCGGAGCAGGTGGAAGAGATGAAGTGGTTGATTCGGACGGGGGAGAAGCCCGAGGAGAAGGATTTGTTGTGAGCTAGGGATGGATCGGTTTGGGGGTGGAGGGGCGGTGGTGAGTTGGATGGGAGTTGCTGGTTATTTGGCGAATTGCGGAGACGGGGAGGCAAGAGGAGAGTGATGTGAGTATTTGGGTAGGGTGGATAGGGTGGGATGCTGGGTGAAGGCGGTCGAGTTGGTGCTTTCTCGATTGTGGGAGGAAGAGGAGGTCCATACATAGCTTGTCTAAATGAACATGCAACTTTTGCTGCTCGGCAAATGATGCAGTATTATTATATTACTAGGCGCCTTGGCCCATGAAGACTGAATAACAATCTCTAAAGATCGATGAATATGCCCATGAAAAGGGCCCTTTCCCGACTGACAATTTGTCCAAGTCTCTCCCATCGACCCGCAATTATACAACGGTCCCAAATGTAAACACTAGAATGTTGCCCCTCCCCTATTCCACATCCCCATTTACCGCTTCCGCAAATACAGCACCACCCACCCCAGCAGCCTCAATCCCACTGTTATAACCAGCATATACCCCACATACTTCCCCACACTCCCCGTATTATACCCATAACTCGACAACACAGCCTTGCCATCAATCTTGCACTGATCCTCCAACGCACTCTTATACATGCAATGGCACCCCTCTCCACAATCATACGTCCTACTACCAAACTCATTCACCATCATGCCGCGGAAGACATAGCCCTGGTAATCAATGTAGTGGAACACATATCGCCAAAAGACATTCAGCGTCTCGGGCTGCACCATGAACCCGTTCACAGCCATCCACAACCCATTGGCGAAAGCCGTAGCTGCCAATGCAATCACAAAGATGGGGATCAGCGAGCTGAGCAGCACGACCAGCGATTCGGCAGCGAGAAGATCAAGAAACAGCCACATGGTAAAGATCCAGAAGCCGTCAGCCGCAGGGCGGAAATTGCTGAGCCAGTACGTCACGACTGAGAATAATATCGCGATGATGATCAGATACGGGATCCCGATGATGAAGTTGCCGATGAGGAAAGCGGTGGGGCCGTAGAGTCCGTTTTGGCGCTCCTTGGTGTAGAGAGAGAGGTCTTCGAGGTAGGCGGGGATGTAGGCGACGGCCATGAAGGACATGAAGGCGGAGCCGAAGAATATGCTGTTGGTGAAGGCGTTGATGTTGGATTGGGTGGGGGCCAGACGCAGCCACACGGTGCCCATGAGAATGGCAAGGCAGACGTACATGGCCACCCTAATTCCATATGCGATGAAATCGCGGTGCGATTTTATAAAGGAACGGTGGATGAGTGTGAGGGGAATGAGGAGCGGGTTGGGGCCTTGCATGGGGGAGGAGTCGGTGGAGCTGTCGGTGGGAGGGTTTGCTCGTAAAGCCTCGATTTCGGAGAGGATGTTGATGTGCGAGGGAGAGGTGAGGTGCGAGTCTTGGATTGCGGAGAGTTGGGCCACGGCTGTGGTTTGGGTAGTTGCAAAGTCGGTGTTGACGAGTTGGATGCAGAATTCTGCGGGGTTCGTGTAGAGCGGCATGGGGAAGCCGAGCGAGGTGAAGTATTCTTGTATGTTGCTGACGGCGCCGTTGTAGGCAACTTTTCCGCGCGAGAGGAGGAGGAGCTTGTCGAAGAGCTCGAAGGTGGTGGTGGAGGGTTGGTGGATGGATGCAATCACCAGGAGCTAGGATATCGTCAGTGACCCATTGAGGATTAATGGGAGATGCTGTTTGCTTACCTTGTATTGTTTCGCAATGCACTTGACAAAGTTCATGACTTCATAGGAAGCGGCGGAATCCAGTCCACTTGTCGGCTCGTCCAAGAACAGGATCTTGGGGGATGTGATGAGCTGGCTTGCGACGCTGACACGTCTCTTCTGTCCCCCACTGACTCCCTTGCGAATGGGTGTTCCAATTAATGTGTTTGCCTGCCCTTGTAAACCGAATGCGGCAATGAGAGAGTTGATCCGCTCCATGCGCTCAGCTTTGGAGACCGAACTGTAACAGTCAGCACATGAGAAGGCCCGTTGCACAAGATGGCTCCACTAACCCTGGAAGAGACAGCTGTGCAGCGAAATACATTGTCTCACGGACAGTGAGTGAACCGACGAGCGCATCCTCTTGTTCAACATACGAACTAAACTTCTGAAAGTTGCGCAGTTTTGTTGGTGTTCCGTTGATACTGAGTGTGTGCGAGACCTTTGCGCCCGCGGTTGCCTCTCGGTGTGCAAGGACATTTAGAAGTGTTGTTTTGCCTGAACCACTTGGGCCCATCAGTGCCAGCATTTCGCCTAACGAACAGTGTAAGCAGATCGCGGCGCGGTGGACGACCAGGCGAGGGTAGCGACGTACCAGCTTTGATTGTTCCAGTAACATTAGATAGAATATCTATCGGCTGCTTCGATTGACGGTCTTTTACTGTGACTGTAACATTTTCCCAGCTGAAACTGTGAATTGACGAGTTCGTCAAGTGGGCATGGTCGCCCGCCTTCTCGACGTCGTGGTCCATTTCGCTCGACATGTTTTTGTTTGGTTGCTTTTTCAATCGGTGGGGGAGAGTTTTCAAACCTGTTGGAGATTTTATTGTGAACGCTCGTGGTCGTGCTTGGCGGTAGTACAAGAGATCTCTAGGTAGGGATCAGATGGAATTGGCAATGCACTGTGATATATATCAAGGCACAAGACATGCCACTCGCAAATATAGACGTCGCGGGACCCACACGGCGTTGGCGCTTGGCGACGATAGACGGCGAGCACAGCAGTAAGCGGAGTTGTGAAGACCGCAAGCGAGTCCAGTGCCGGGATTAGGCTGTGGGGAGGATGAGAAAACAACCAGAGTGCCCGAGTGACCGAAAGGGCATTGCAATTACAGCTACTATTATCGTCGTTCAATGTCCTCTTCCATCCAGGCCAAGAGCTGCTACTCACACTGTTGAAAACATGAGATTGGGGCCTCTTCCAGCGACAGAACATCACCTGATTTCCATAGACGAAACGGAGCGAAAGTCTCCAACGTTTTGCTTTACATGCGCCCGTTAAAGCCGGAAAGAACACGATGGATGTCATGCAATGTACCGTGACAGTGATCTATCCATCTTCATTCCTTCACCATCTTTCAGGATCCTTCTAGCGGTGAAGTAATCAACCGAAAAAAGTCGAAATTAATCAATGCCACAGCGGCTCAACGTCGCAACAAACTAATCAGGAACTGGGGAATAGTAACGGCTTGGTGTACGAGGGCTGAGAGAGTCACCGTTGGCTGTGCACGGGCCATGTTACCTCGGCGACCTCAGCCTCATGCTTAACCTCACCTCTCTTCTAGACGCCGACTCCCAGAGGTCCCATCCGCTCATCGTCGGGCTCACCGCGTTTCATCCGCTGGGGTACACCTCGCACTGAACAGTCGTCTCCCCGTTCGTGGGGTAGATGAAACCGAGATGGACTGATTGTGACAGATTTACGAGTGCGATAAATCCATGAGCCGGGTTTGGGGTAGTGTCAAGAGATTAGCGAGGGCAGGGGAGCGGCGTGTAAAATCGGATGAGAACAAGAGGGTGTAGAAAGTAAGAGTATAAGTATTGGTTGTCTATGCTAAGTGTAAGGGAAATGGTATCTCTGAACATGAAGTTGCGACTGTAATCTGATCGTCGTAGTTGGTCGGTTAGCAAGTCGATCATGCATGCTGATGTGCTGACTGTAAATCGTAAATACGCCCTGGTGTCTGTTACGACGGTCACCAGAAGAGCAGTGAAAGGCGGTGCATTTCATATTGGCCTCTCCTGCGATGATGGTCTGGCTTCGATCAAGACCCTTTCCGGCCAGTACTCGGTGGCGTATCAGGGATTTGGCTGTCCCTACCCATCTGTCCCGTCTGTCCCATCCTCGGACTACTGCTTGTCGGTGGTGCTGTCGGAGGAGCTCTGAACGTTGGCTGTCTGAGGTTTTTGAGTGTGTTTGGCTGTGTGGTAGCTCGCCTCAGCAAAGGGCTCGCTGACGACAAGTTCCTTCCGAGTGAATGTGAATGCCTGGATTCTGTTGATAGCATGGGAACATCAGCTGATGATTTAGTTCTGGAGCTCTGGCTCGGCGAAGAGTTGGGAAATGGCGAGGATCGAATGGGAGTGGATGCTCGCGAACCAGAGCGTGAGTAGATGGTCGACGCCTTTCCATGTGGATAGCCGTCGTAATCGTACGTTGACCTATCGTCACCGGGGGAAATCTCGTCATATTCTCCATGCGCACCATCATGGAACTCGTGTTCAAGATATTCCTCACCGCGGCGCTTGATTGGGCTCTCGTCATACGGGTCAAAGCCCACCCTCATACGCGCTTCTCGGCGCACACGGCGGCGTAGTTCGGAGTCCCCACCTGCGCCTACAGTGCTACTTTCTGACAGGAAGAAGGTGAGGAGTTCATCAGGTATTGCGAGATGCGACGATTGCTGAAACTGCTGGAGAGCAGTGAGCCGGATCAGCATTTCCAGCAGCGAAAGAGAACTTTTGATAGCTGGCATAGCCATCGGCTTGGGGGAATATCGTGGCATGGGATGAGAAGACTTCTGGGGAGACGGAATCAGCTGTGTGTTTTGAGAAGGATTAGGCGTGGGAGGGGTAGTGGGTCGAAGATCAAGTTTCGAGAGACCTGCTGCCAGCGAAGGGGATATAGAGTCTGCCCGCTGGGGAGTCCCATTCGAGGCAGGAGTCTCTGGCATAGACGATGGCGTTTGGAGATCGACCTCCGATTCATCCATGTCGGATTCTGAAGATGGCTCTTCTGTGTATACTTCAAACGCCATCCATTCTAGATCGAGGTTGGGCGGCAAACGCCACTGGTGTCCTTGGTCGTTGTCTGGAGCTATAGGATCAAGTGGAATATTTGCCGCCGATTCTCGACGAAGTTGTGCATCCAGCTCAGATTGTTCGCCTACATCGGAGCCACCCGCAGTATGTGAATCATCCGACTCATAGCCAGTCTCCACAGCACTACGCTCCATCATCCGACGCGGAGGAAAAGCGTTCAGATCGCGCTTTAGGAGAAGAACAGGATTGTTTGTTTCCCCACCTGCACCAATATTGAGTATCTTTCCAGTGTCGGCGTAGAAGATTTTGGAAATTTCATGAATTGGAATGATCTCACGAACACCGGCGAGATCCACCCCTTCATATGGACCTGGTTGCGCGTCTTCGTCATCATGGACTCTGCCATCATCCAGATCTTCTATAACAAGTAGCTGGTATGCAAACTCGTGGCGTTTTCCTTCGGACGGAATGTGATTGTGCGCTCCCTCGCCAGACTGTCCGGTGCTTCCATGGAAAGGTGTCGGAAAGTCATAGACATTATCGAGCGGCACACGAACAAGCTTCACGCGTACTTTATGCATGACTTCTTTCCAAGTAGTCTCTCGTACACTGTCTTCGCCATGCGGCCGGTAGGCATGTCCAGAAAAGAGCATGTACAGTGAGAGGGTGAAGGCCGGGCCGATCTGCTGGGACCGTGGCATGTAAGATGCATACTCGGAGTCGCCTGCTGTAAGAAAGGTGCTCGCCTGCAGAAGCCTTGAGGGGGACACGGTTGCTGGAAGCGTTGTCGACAGGTTGACGCCCGACGTTGTTATTGCCAGACTGATCAGGGGTACGGCATCCTCAATCCGAATCAAGAGCTTTTTGATGTCTGACACAATCAGCTTCAGCTCATACTCGTTTTGTGCCTGCGACTTGGTTTTCGAGCTGCTCTTGCGGGCGAGCTCCCCTTCGCCTGCTGCCTTGGCCAGGCGTTCTCCCAGAGACTGGATCTCATAACGGAGAGACTTGGTCAGGGTCACTGCAGATTCGAGGGATGTGTTTCCACGGGCAGCAATGAGCTCGATCATGTCGATGGCGGGCGATATGATCTAATCGTGTAAGCTACATTGGCAGTCATGTGATCCCTCCACTCACCCTTATTTTGCCTTCCAAACGGAGCTGCAAGGCGGCCAGCTCTTCTCGCTCTTCATGGTTGTCGACCGTCTGTGTTTGTGGTGAGATCAAGTCATGTGGTTATTATTCAGTGACTCACCTTGATCAAACGTCCACACTGGCGAATCGCATAGCCACTAGTGATGGTAATGCCGGTGCGTATGGCGTAGTTCATCGCCTGCTGCGTCACCTCCTGGACTGTCAGCTGGGGTCCGGAAAGACCCCCACATATACATGGAAAAGGTACCATTCGCAGGGCAAAGACGTACCTTTGAGAGGAGAACCTCCATCTTGGGCGGTGGTGTTGTTGTTGTCCAGCTTCGGCGGATCTGGAAGTCCAAGGGCCGAACAAATCTAGTATTAGTAGCAGGATATTAAAGGTGTGCTTGTCGACGACCTCACAGGTAGGATCAAACACGAGTGTGAATCAGCGCGGTCGACTCCCATCGCTGTGCCAGGCGCGTGTTGATTCGCTCCCCAGTGTGTTTGCGTCTGTGGATGCCGTGCCGGCCAATAGCGAGCCCGGCCGCCGCTGAGTCACTCCCCCCACCAGCCACGCCTGCGCCTTCGCTGATTGCCCGTTCGCTGCTGCCCATTTGCCCCGCAGGCCACCATCAAATTCTGAAGACCCAACGCGGCCACTTAAATCGCGTCCTCTGCTGCATTTCCCGACCACTTTCACGCTTCTTTCCCCCATTTCGAGAACTTGTTGCCCGCCGACACCTTCCCGCCACCGCGCATTCTCCGGCTTCTTCTTCAACCCCCCTCACCCCGCACCGTCACAATGGCCGACTCGTGGGAGGACGAGGAGGAGCGCCTCGCCCAGCAAACTCAACAGAATCTCAACATTGGCAACCCACAAGCGCAGTCATTTCAACCCGGCGCATCGGCCTTCACCCCCGGCGCCCAGTCGTTCACTCCCGGCCAGCAATACCAGCAGTACGGTGGCGGATATGGCCAGCAGGCCTACGGACAATACTACAACCAGCAGCAGCAGCAGGGATACGGCGGCTACCCTCAGTACGGGCAGCAGGCGCCACAAGGACAGCAGGCGCAGGCATACCAGCAGTACAACCAGTACGGCCAGTACCAGCAGCCAGGCTTCAACAACAACCAGTACGGCCAGTATCAACAGCAGGGTTTCCAACCTCAACAGCAGCAACAGCGCCAAGCCCCCGTCCAAATCGCGAAGAGACCCACGGCCGGCGACACCACACCACAGGCTGCACCCGCGCCCACAGAGCCCAAGAAAGATGCGGCTCCCAAGGCGAAGGTCCTAACTATAGGCGCAGAGGCAACGGCTCCGAAAGTGGAAAAGACCGGCGGCACAAAGGTTCTGTCTATTGGCGCTGAAGCAACAGCCCCGAAAGTTGAGAAGACAGTAGGCGCCAAAGTCCTCACCATCGGATCAGCAACACCGCCGGTCAAGGACACAGCCAAGGACAATGTCGACCAGGCGGTACCAGAGGCCGGGGCGAAGGTTGCTGCTGCCAAGGCGATTGAGAAGACGGGAAACACCACAGGATCCGCGTCAGGCAAAACTTCACCAACTCCATCCTCCGGCCGGGACAGTCCCTCGCGGGCTGCCGAGGCCAGGGAAGCCAAGATCGCTGCTGATCTCGAAAAGGAGCAGGAGGCGGAAGTTGACGAGGAGACTTTGGCCGAGATGTACGGCAAGGAGCACGTCAATGTCATCTTCTTGGGACACGTCGACGCAGGAAAATCAACACTCGGTGGCAGCATCTTGTACGCCACAGGAATGGTCGACGAGCGGACAATGGAGAAGTACAAGCGCGAAGCCAAGGACGCTGGCCGAGAGACATGGTATCTCTCATGGGCACTCGATTTGACCAAGGAGGAACGGACCAAGGGCAAGACGGTGGAAGTTGGTCGCGGCTTCTTCGAGACTGAGAAGCGCCGATACACGATTCTCGATGCTCCTGGACATAAGACATTCGTGCCAAACATGATTGGCGGTGCCTCCCAGGCGGACGTGGGTGTTCTCGTCATCTCTGCACGAAAGGGAGAGTACGAGACTGGTTTCGAGAAGGGCGGCCAGACCCGAGAGCACGCCATGCTGGCAAAGACACAAGGTGTAAACAAGCTCGTCGTCGCCGTGAACAAGATGGACGACGTGACGGTCGAATGGTCCGAAGAGCGATACAAGGAGTGCACAACTAAGCTCGCAGCCTTCTTGAAGGGTGTGGGCTACAACCCCAAGACTGATCTCGCCTTCATGCCCATCAGCGCCCAGACCACTGTTGGCATCAAGGACCGCGTGTCAAAGGAGCTTGCACCATGGTTTGACGGACCCTCACTCCTCGAATACCTCGACAACATGAAGACGCTTGAACGAAAGGTCAATGCACCATTCATGATGCCAATCGCCGCAAAGTACCGGGACATGGGAACCATGATCGAGGGAAAGATTGAGTCGGGTGTCCTGAAGAAGGAGAACAAATATCTGATGATGCCTAACCGAGACACTGTCCATATTTCTGCTTTGTACGGCGAGCAGGAGGAGGAAATCCCACACGCCACCTGCGGCGACCAAGTGCGCATCCGAATTCGGGGTGTTGAGGAAGAAGATATTCTCCCTGGATTTGTGCTGTGCTCACCGAAGCGACCAGTCCATTGTGTCTCCACCTTTGAAGCGCAGATCGTTTTGCTCGAGCTCAAGTCGATTTTAAGCGCAGGGTTCAACTGTGTATTGCACGTCCATGCTGCGCAGGAAGAAGTCACTTTCACACATCTCCTTCACAAGCTCGAAAAGGGTACCGGTAGGAAGAGTAAGAAGGCACCTGGGTTTGCCACCAAGGGCATGAGCATTATTGCCAGACTGGAAGTCACGGGTGCTGCGGGTGCGATTTGTGTAGAGAGGTTTGAGGATTACCCGCAACTTGGCCGGTTCACATTGAGGTAAGCAACTCTTTCTCTTTCCCTGTGTGGCGCAATGCTAACTGATTGTCCAGGGATCAAGGACAAACTATTGCGATTGGAAAGATTACGAAGCTCCTCACAGATGAGACGCCTGCGGGCTAAATGATTGGGGAGGGGTTCTTGCTTTGGCAAAAAGTTAAACCGGCATAGCTAGCCTAGAGCTGCATTTTGGCCTATTCGGCCTCCGATATGTTATAGCATGATGGATGTCCGCATGGTCTGAATATTGGACGAAGGGACGATCAATGATAGACTTTGAAGACTTCCAAAGTCTACATCTCAGTACAGATGTGTAGATGTGCATATAGGCGGCGTTTAGTCTTGCGGTGAAGGGCGTGGTTGGGTTACTCAATCGAGGATTCCATCCTTTTTGACCATGCCCAAAAGACAAGCCTTTTAGTGCTGCAATCAACGACCAACCTTAATTCCAACTCTAAATTGAAGAAACATTGCCCCATCAGGCAACTGTTTTAGCGGTGAAGTCTACGCCCTCTTTTGCGGTGTGTTTGCAGTTTCGTGTGTCTGCCCTAGGGAGATCGACCCAGGGATTCGTCAAGCCCAAATCAGCCACCCGTAATTTTGTGCGCCTCGACTGGCGACCTGGAATCTCGACGCGTTCAACAACCTCTGAACACTCAACTCACCCCCACTGACTACAACTACAATCAACCGCACCATACCGGCGTCGCCACAACGTTCCTCGCAAACCACCTCTCCGATCAAGCGCACGCCGCGCCCGTCCCCCCCCACCACCCGCCACAATGCAAGGCTTCAACATGGGCCGCTACTACCCCCCCTCGACGACCTCGCCCCCCACCTTCAACACGCCCTCCAACCGCAAAACGACCCACCCGCCCACCGTACGCTTCGAACTCCCCTTCCCCGTTTGGTGTCTGCACTGCAAGCCCGAATCCATCATCGGCCAGGGCGTCCGCTTCAACGCGACCAAGAACGCAGTAGGCAAGTATTTCACGACGACGATATGGAGTTTTGGCATGCGGCATTCGGCGTGTGGGGGGAGTTGGGAGATTAGGACGGATCCGGAACGGGGGGAGTATGTTTGTATGACGGGGTGTAGGGTTAGGGAGGGGTGGGGGAGGGGGTTGCGGGGTGGGGAAGCGGATGGGGTTGATGCGGATGGCGAGGTTGTTGTTCTGACGGAGGAGGAGAGGGAGAAGAGGAGGGAGGATGCGTTTGCGGCGTTGGAGGGGCAGGGGGTGGATAAAGTGGTGGAGGAGCGGGGGAAGGAGAGGGTGGACGAGTTGTTGGAGAGGGGCGAGGTGTGGAGGGATCCGTGGGAGAGGAATAGGAGGTTGAGGAGGGAGTTTCGGGAGGATAGGAAGGGGCGGGAACGAGAGGAGGGGAGGAAGGAGGTGGTTAGGGAGAGATTTGGACTGGGGGTGGAGTTGTTGGATGAGGTGGAGAGCGATGGGAAGAGGGCGAGGTTGGTGGAGTTTGGGAGGGAGGTGGGGATTGAGGAGAGGGTGGGGGAGACGTTGAGGAAGCCGATGTTTGGGAACACAGGGAAAGAGATGAAGGGGGAGAGTGGGTCGAAGGTTAAGAAACTGAAGTCGGAGTCGTTGGCGGAACAGCGGAGACGGACGCTGCAGCAGACGATGGTCAGTAATACGAGGGCGGCTATTGATCCTTTTCTCTCGGACGATGTTCCTTCAAGTACGAGGACGAAGGAAAGCTTGATCCCTGGCCTCAAGCGTAAACGAGTGGAAGAGCCACCTAAGATTACCACCGAGGCTACTGATACTCCGACGACTCATTTGATAACCGCTTCCAAGGGGGTACAGGTGCCCGCCAAATCTGCTCCGCGGATGGCATTGGTTGATTATGATTCTGATTGATTTGGGACTTTTGTATTCAGTGAGAGCATTTCCAGGCGCTATATACCCCGGGGCGGCACTAGAATCAACTATACATCTAGCTAGTATTAAAGGCAGATTGAGGAGTATCTCGAGCACCAGCATGGTAACTCATCTCACAGCTCAAGCGGTGTAAGACCTCACCCAAGCTCGTATTTGGTAATGTGCAACAACGTCACCACTGATCCCGGTAATCATCCCAAGTCACACGCGACACAAATCGAATGCCCACCCCTCAATTCCGTATTCGCATCTCACCGTCATAGAGCTCCCTCGTCGCTCGGCTGGATGAATACAGAGACGGGAGGGGAGGTTGAGATCCATCGAAACCAACTATGACATCAGATGGCCCAAGCTCCCGTCCCTGCAGCGAGGGTGGAGATCATCTGGGGTCCTTCTCCGCTTTAAACCCCAAAGCGCGCGTGCCATGCCATCTTCACACACAAACGTGACTGTTTCATCGTCGATTTGGTATGGAGCGGCGCGACCATGTGCTTCTTGAGTATTCTTCCCTAGCATTGCTCTTACACCGAGTCATTCCCTAGGTGCTCCACGCGGCGCCTCCCTTTCTTACACATCCCCTTAATTCCAACATCTCACTTCCACTCCTAACTCCGACATACTTACCCCCCAACATCATGCCCGTCAACACCATAACAGTGGCTTCGGCCGTCACGCCCACGGTCATGGCGACGTACATCTCACACTATCTCAACCGGGGACCGCTGCGCCAGAAACCGACGGCGCATATCTCGTACCATGAAGGCCTCGAGCTTATCCGCCGATTCCTACACTATGCGTCCTTCCACACAGTCGAGGAACTGCAGGCGTTTACGTCGCAATGGGTCCCCGTGCCGACCTGGGTGCATGTCAGAGAGGAGGAGATACCAGCCGCGCAGTTGGCGCAGTCCGCAACATATATCCAGGCGCAACTCGGCGAGGAGGGAATTAAGCAGGTGGGCGGGAAGACGTGGTGGCAGTGGCGGCGCGACGATGCGGCGTTGAAGGCCGAGTGGATTGAGATGCGCAAGGATTACACCGAGAGGAAGAAGGTGGCTAGTAAGGGGCAGCGCATTCTTCTGTATGTGCATGGAGGGGCGTACTTTTTTGGGAGCGTGGATGAGCATCGCTATCAAATGCAGAGACATGCGAGGAAGTTGAGGGCGAGGGTGTTGGCGCCGAGGTATAGACTTGCGCCGCAGTTTCCGTTTCCTTGTGGGCTTATGGATTGTGAGAACTGCTTTTCCCAGGTTGAAGACCAAGAGCTTACCAAAGGCAGGTCTTGCGACATATCTACACCTCCTAGAACAAGGACATGCTCCCTCAACGATACTACTGGCAGGAGATTCTGCAGGAGGGGGAATGATCTTGAGCATCCTGGTTATCCTGCGAGATCAAGGCATCCCCTTGCCCGCCGGGGGTATCCTGATTAGTCCTTGGGTTGACCTGACGCACTCCTTCCCCAGCTTGAGCGGAGACAGCAAGATGGATTACATTCCGCCGCATGGCTTTGTTCACAAACCTAGTGCGAGTTGGCGTAAGTTTCCAGTCTCAAGTTGGATGGTAATAGATTCTGACTCCACCCAGCACCTCCAAATGCAGATGATCTTCTCGCATCAGAACGCTCGCCTCGCAACTCGATTCATAAAGAGATCAAGGCACCACGGCTCTCATTATCTAGGCCGAAGGAGGAAAAGGAGGCAGAAAAAGTAGCCAGGACGGACCGTGTGCGAGGCTTCTCATTGTCGGAAACAGCAGCACCACTGGACGTCAACGGCTTACTAAAACCGCCTGGGGATAACCCCAGTATGTACATCTCCCCGAATGGCAAGTACAGCATCGGGCCAAAGGGCGTCATGTCTGTCCAATTGGAAGAAACACGCATCGAGATCAAGGATCAGATCCAGCTCTATGCAGCCAATCATCTTCTTACACATCCTCTGGTTTCGCCCGCCTTGCAGCCTTCTCTCGGAGGACTGCCGCCTTTACTCATTCAAGTTGGAGGCGGAGAGCTATTGAGGGACGAGCAGATATACATTGCACACAAAGCAGCACAGCCTCTTGCCTACTTACCACCGCCCTCGAACTCCCAAACCGCCGAATCCATCCAGGCTCAGGCTGCGAGACATCGGCCTACAAACGTCCAGCTCCAGGTCTGGGACGATCTGTGCCACGTTGCGCCCACTCTTAGTTTTACACGGCCAGCAAAACACATGTATCGGAGCATAGCACAGTTTGGAGCGTGGGCGCTTGCACGGGCTCAGAAGACCACTATTGACATTTTGGATGATGATAGCATCTCCTTCGTCAGCACCAACTCGTCAGTATCGTCGGAAACCTCAAAGTCAGACGATGAGTTGACTGCCGAGGAAATCAAACTCTCCATGCCACAGAGCGCCCAGCATGTTGGATTTGAAAGCGTCGACAAGAAAGAAAGCAAGGACGTCAAAGTGGGCAAGGCGGGGGACCCTCTTCCCTCGTTCGAGCGTCATATGATCCGACAACGCGTTGATCGACATGGCTTTGTATATCCACTCCCACCACCAACAGAGCTAGCCGCCTTGAACATGACCACCGACGACATTGGAGTACCGAAACCAGGACCTTTGCATAAGTGGATGAAAGCACAAGAGCAATGGAACACGAAGTTTGCGAAACAGAAATTAAAGATGCAGAAGAAGAGGATGAGGGACATGGAGAAGGGGTATGAGGGATTCGATGGAGAGATCCCGCCACCTACGGCGCTGGCAGGACGGAGAGTGAAGGGTATGCAGATTGAGAAGAAGAAGGGGAAGAGTTGGGGTATGTCACTTTGGAGCTTGTGGGGGTCGAAACATGACGAAGCTACGGTAAGAATTCCCTCCATCATCAATCATTGGAGTTTGAACTAACCAACTCTCACAGATCGTCCGCGAAGAACAAGCCGACAACGCCCCAAACACCCAACCCTCAACCACCACCGCCCAACCCACAGACGGCAGCACAAACGCCATCTACACCAACACGGCCTTCTCTTCTTCTACAGACACACCGTCTAAACCTCCTCCCATCCCACCAAAGTCCCGTCGCCGCGCTATATCTAGATCCCGCGGCTCGAAATTGGCACCAAATAGCCATACAGCACATCCACAATCTCGATCTCGCTCCCGCCACAGCGGCGTAACGGATAAAGGCCAAATCGCCCAGTCCATGGAAGAACTGGAACATCTTGCGCCGCCGCACCCGGGGTTTGCTGATGCGACGAGGATCGCGCCTGAACGTCTCTCGTCGCCTCTGCCCAGTCCGGGACTGGAGCCGGAGAGAAATGTTCCTGGGATTGAAGTCGAGGGGATTGAAGGGAGTAGGCCGCAGAGTCCACAGACACTGATTCCGGAGAGTGATACGGGGAGTACGAGACCGACTAGGGGCGGCGTGGCGTATCCGTTCAGGTTGAAGGTGGATGGGAGGGAAGTTAATGCTAGTACGGCTACGTTGCATAGTTTGCATAGTGTGATGGTCGAGGAGGAGGAGGGTGGTGTGGAGGGAGGGAGTGGGGATGAGGGGAATGGTGGTGGAGAGGAGAAGGGGAAGGAGAAGGTGGTGGATGGTCAGGTGGATATTGTGGGTGCGAGGGAGAGACCCGGGGTGGAGCGGTTTGTTACTGCGCAGGAGGACTTGAATATGGTGGCAAAAAGCGAGTAGGTGCGCTTGGCTGGTTGGCGTTCGGGGCACTGGGAGTTGAGGTGGATGGTGGGACTAGTGGCAGTCTGGAGGTGGTTAGGGTGATTGCTGGGAGTGTGTTTTTTGATACCCCCGCTGGTTTGAATTGTACAAAGAATGTATTCTTATCAACATTATTATTCTATCCTGTCCCAGGTAATCATGGTGTCTGTATATCATGGTGTCGCTGCCGATGAGCCCTCGTTACGAGGCAATCATAGTATCTAAATACACACTCGGAACAAGTTGGAAGGTCTTTGTTTGATGGAGTTGAGAATGGCGCTGAGACGCACTTTTGCTTTTATAAACTCTATCGAGTGGCATGAATAGTAGAACCTTATATACAGAGTCTTCCAATTGGTATCTTGCCTTCTATAGCCACTGGAATGACATCGACGATCCGTCGGTCAACCATACGGGTCCTGCACCGCAACATCTCCAAATAGACGCTTACATCATACGCCATGACTATACGCTCTTTTGCGCTACCCGCTCTCCTTCTTTCTCCTCGGCTTGGCGGGCAGTCCTGCACTACTTACTGCCTTGAAACAACAGTCTCTCCCACTGTGTTCCCCTAACCACCTCACCCTATCCCCACCCATCCCTCCCTACTTCATGACATTCCTAACCGCCGTCTCCATCCACAACTTCGTATACAACCGATGCGCAAACTGAAACCTCCAATTCAGGGGCACCGAATTCCTACCCTCCTCCGTCGTATTCACAAACACACTCTTCAAATGAAACGTCGCAATCCCCTTATCCTCATCCTTGGTAACCTCCATACTAAACAAGCCATCCGACGGCCTCAACCCCGCATTATGCGGCGAATCCCCACACCGCACAACCACCCTATCCTCCCCATGCTCCACCACCTCGAAATGATCCGTAATCCGCGTCCCCACTTCATACGCACTCTTGCCCAGATCCTCCCGATCCCACACATCCTTATCCCGCCCCTCGAGCCCCCGATACTTCTTCTCCAGATAACGCCGCTGGTACGCATACCCCGCCCCGCTCCACACGCCGCGACAAAACTGCGTCGTGAGCCCCTCCGTGCCCCCGAGCTCCGTCGTCTTCAGCTTCGCCAAAGGCACCGTCCGCACCGCGTGGTCGATACATATAGCCGTGTTCCCGAGCGGATTGTGCTGCTGGAATACGGGGAGTGTGAGGTCGGCGTTTTCTGCGGGTGAAGGTGAATACGGCACGAATTTCGTTTGACGCGTCCAGAAGGAGAAGGCGGAGTATCCGAGGGCGACGTTGGCGACGCCGGCGCCTGCGAAGCCGAGTATGATGCCGAAGGCGCGGGAGCGGGGGGAGAGACGGGCGATTTTGGGGGCGGGCGCGATGGTGTTGAGGGTGGACATTTTGGTGGGGGGAGGGCCAATTGGGGGCCGTGGGCCGTGGGTGGAGGGGAGGAGGGAGGCGGCAAGATGGAGGGGGTGGGTTGGGTGTGTGTGGTTGGGGTGGAGGTGTTGTTGATAGCTGTGGATAAATTGATTTGGAGTTCGGAAGTTTTTCCGAGGTCAGAGCTTCCTGCGGTCGGAAGGACGGATTGGGATGTTCCGATTCGGGAGAGCATATCAGCCCATTTTAGGGAGCTGAGTTTGGGATGGAATAAGTAAGAGAGAAGGTGGACAGAGGGAACTTGAGATTACATGTAGATGATTATTGTTTTGGTTGTATGGACTGAAAACACGCTAAAAGTATGCAAATCGACAGTGTATGGGGTATACAAAAAGCACGTCGCGCAAAAAGGCATACAAACGCCAACAGCTCCTCGCCGTCTACCATCTACCATCAATAATATATACCATGCCCTCTCTTTGTCATCTCCATCTCCATGTATATCCTTTCCCCACCCCCGACCACGCCCTACTGATTAAACTTCCACCTCACCTCCTCACACTCCCCCCACTCCAGCCTCTTCCGATTAATCCTCTCCATCATCCACCCACTCGTCCACATCTCAACCTCTCCCTTCCCAAGCCCGTCCTCCTTGCCCTTTGCCTCCACTTTCATCTTCTTCTGCACGTGGCGTCCCAGCCGTATCACTTTCCCCAGGTGGCATTCGTTGTTGAGTCCAGCGCTGTTCTTGGTGTAGAATTTCCACTGCAGACAGTCTTCGACGGACAAACAGAGGGCGCGGCATTGGGTGGCGCTGTCCGCGGCTACGTCGACGACGGAACTGAGTTTGGAGAAGTTGATGGAGTCGCGCGGGGTATGGGCCGAGGGGGGTTTGCCGTTTGGTTCGGGGGCTGGGGTGTCTTTGGGTCCGGCGTCGGTGTTTGGTTCCGAGGGGTCCTTGTTTTCAGTCTTGGGCTTGGGCTTCTCTTCTGCTTCTGGGGGCGGGCGATCTGGAGGCTTGATTTTGCTGTCCGAGGAGATGTTGTCCCATTCGTCCTTTGTTTCTTCCAAATGGGGCAGCACGAATTCTTCAAAGGCGTTGCGGCCCATGTATGGAACATCCCAGCCATGCTTCGTGGTCCAGTTGCGATGCACATCCCACACCCGGGTGATTTCGTCCTGCGACATGTGATGCCAGCTTACAATCGGCGTGCACCATTGTTTATCCGTCCAGTCCAGCGTCGTGGGAGTCTCGCCTTGCAGCATTGGAAACGAGTTGTAGAACTCCACGCGCGAATCTGCCAGCGCGGTTGCAAGAACCAAATCCCCACAACACTCCTTGCCTACTCTCTTTTCCCACTCCTCTTCATAACGCTCATCGTACCCCTTTGCATATTGTTTCAGCGCCCCATACGACAACATGATGCCCGAGCCGCGCTGTGCGAATTTGGTCGAGCCCATAAACGTCGGCGCGCCCGAGTAGTACGGTATCCTGTAGTCGAGCCTATTCGTCCATTGCAGGGTGTTCGTCCAACTCAGACTCGTGTCCGCCTCGATGAAGATATACCACCGCGAATGCGGCCGCATCATGTAGGCCTTGTACACCATGGGTAACATCTTCCACTTGTCCAGCTCCTTGTCCACCTTGTCCACTTTCAAATCGGGATAGTGCTGCATGTGCACGTACTCGTTGAACTCCTTGTGCGTATCCTTGGTCTTGTTCGAGATGTCCGAGAGCGCGTCGTAGACGGGAAAACCCTCAATTTCTCCAGAGTGGTCGCTGAAGATGGCGAAGTTGGGGACGCACGAGAGAAGCGTTTTGAGATGCGTCGGTAGCTTCTTGTCCAGTTCGGCTTTGGACGTTTTGACGATTATCATTACATTTTCGGCGCCGTGGACTTCTTTGCAGAATTTTACGGGCAGCGGAGGTTTGGTCTGCGCGGCGGGCGACGCGGATATGGTGGTTGTGGTGGCGTTAGTGTAGAGACCTGAAGGCAGAGGCGTCGCTTCACTCTTCTGTGTCTCCTCTTCCTTCTTTCCGCCGTTGTTGCCATCCTCGCCTGTGCCCTCGTCTATATCGTTTGCCGTTGTCGATGTCGGTATGGGCAGATGAATCGACTTCAATTCCTCGGACAATGACGTCTTCGCGCCAATGCCCTGCTCCGGTCCAAACGAGAAGTCTGGCCGCTCAAAATTATCCGCCGTCTTGGTCGCATCCTTGTGATCGTCGTGGTTTATGATGGGAAACGAGGGCGTCGGCGGCTGGTGCGGGAGGCCAAAAGTCCATAGGAAACTGAGGAGCGACAGGGTCAGCACCACAACGGCGATGCGCGACGGCGTGAGGATGGGCATTGCGGAAGAGACGGGGGTGCGCGGAGGGTCGGCGATGGGTGGAAAGGCGATGGAGTAGATGTATAGCGCACAGCTATCTCAGGGGAGTGCATTCATGTCATCGTGGAATTGATGCAGAGGAGCAGGATTGAAAGAGGGGAGATAGTGCAGGATGGCGTTCCGTGTTCCATGTGTGGACAAGACCCTCTGCCCTGCCTCGTAGCGGAAAGGAGTTAGGCGCCACAAGTCGAGTCAGCACGAAAAGAAGGCGAAGTCATTGTATCTTCCAAGAATGGAAATTTACAGAGGCGGGGTACAGGATGATGCTCGCCTCATATGTTTGGATGTCGAAGATGTAGGATTCTTTTTTTTCTTTCTTTCGGCAGTCGGGACAAAGCGTACCCGTGGCACGCGTAGGAAACCTGGGTGACAGGTGTCAAGATATGTGAGGAGCGACTATCCACGGCGACTACGAGTATTCTCAAGAGACGTAATGTTCAAGATACTGTCTGGCCAGGAAAGGGATTATTTCCAGCGTGAGTTCAATTGTTGTTGGATATGTCTGGACATATCACCACCCCTTCACATCCCCCTGCCACCTCATGCCCGCCCCCATCCAGACCTTCATCACCCAACAACTAACTGCAAGATCGCGCTGCGCCCCGCCATATCCTGCCAACAGCTCGAATACGTTGCCATCCTTCCCTTCTTCCTCTTTCGCAATTCGCTGTCCTGCCCCATTCTCCCAGAGCCCCTTCTTGATACTAAACATCAACCGTTTGTCCCACTCATCTCTCGAGTGATATCCGTACTTCAAAATCCTCGCCTCATTCTCCGGGTTTAAACTATCTCGTCTTGCGCTCTTAGTCCAAAGGTAGATCTTCGTCCACTTACCGCCCAAGAATGAAGACCCAGACTCGAGTCTTATGGAGCCGGGAAGGGTAGAAGAGCGATGTCCGCGCATCTCATAGGACGCTATGGTATACATTGTTCCCTCGTCGTCATACCTTATCCTCTCGGATTCTCCAGATGAGGAGGGGAGGGAGTGGGATCGCGATTCACGTGGCATCAGTCGCCGGATGGAGAGTCTCTTTGGCTGTCCTGATCGGGTGAACTCTTGCATCAGTTGATAGCGCGGCATGTGACTCGTTTTGGTGGTGTATATGAACGATCCCTCAAGCCGAAAGCTCCGCGCGAGGTCATCGATTGGATTGTAGTCTGGTGGCGGCTTGCTTGCGCCTGCAAAGGCTATGGGAGTGGTAATGGCATGGCGGAGGGCATTGTCCTGCTCTTCAAAGAAGCTCAACGGATCGAGCCGATTGCCAAATGTGGGCGACGACGTCTTCGCAAGGGCCAACCCTGCGTCGTCTTCTTCAGTGGGAGTGGTGGTTGAAGGGAGATATTGGATCGGCGGTGCCGTCGGGGAGTATGGGGGCACCTCTTCCATGATGAAAGTCTTGAGGAAGACGGTGTCATGGTAACTGCATGTTCAGTCTGGAGGCATCTGGAGCCTTATCGCGTGCCTGCAATGCGTAGCGTGACTTGGCCCAAGTTGATAGAGAGCTGCGGGTGTGCCCCGCACACACCACTAACTACCACCATAAGGTTGTCTTAGTCAGCCCATCGCAGACTACTCAATCAGGGATGGTGTTTGGAGCATGTCTAGACGTTTCGGCAGAATAACTTCTCCCGTTTCTGTCAATGGGAGTAGCGCTTGCTTTGGAGGATTTGGAATGTTTACGCCTTTGCATCTAGATTGTCGGCATCATCCCGTCTCATCCCGTTTGCATACACACGGAATAGCCAAGATACCTGGGTATTAATTCTTAAGGTCTTAGCCAGCGTCTCCCTTCTAACAGAGAGCTCTCAAAGTTAATTTCAAAGTTAGTATCCAACAGGAATGTGTTCTCTTCGCCCTGGCGAGAATTTTCTTTATTCCCATCGCGCCATTCAGCCACGATCTCAACAGACCCAGGGTTCCGGAACCGAAGGTCGCCGATATGTGTGACACAACGACTCCCTGCCGTCTCCGTCTTAGCGATCATACTCAAAGTAGCCAGTAACCGTCTGTTTCTACAGATCTCAAAGAATCTGGAATCCGAGATCGGATCGGCGCTAATCGCGCCTAATTCACGCCACCTCGAGTCGACCTTTGACGAACTTGGTGGGTTCCTAATGTTACTACTTAGTGTTGAGTCCCTTCGGTATTTTCTGAGGATAACCATCAATAGGGGCAACTTTTAGACGAAATGGAGGTCCGCAAGGTGAATCGGCCGCTTAAGCAGGCACACAGGCTGGCTTACTCGGCCCATGATGGCACCATTACAGGATCAGCGGCGAGAAAAACTCGTGTATCTTGAGAAGGCACTCACATTGCTATCACCATACGAGATACCTATGCTGTCACTGTTCCGTGGATACATTTATGCTGTCATCTCTGAGTGCTTATAATGTGTTGTTACCCCGGTTCTCCAGCGCCCAAAAAGCCTCGTCCAAGATCGTCCTTATCCCACTGAAACAGGTAACCTTGTCATGATATATGTGGCGGCGGTATTTCGCTAATGATGAGTGATAGTCAAGCCAGTCCCTACGGATCCAGTGCTTTATTCGTTGCACAGTGTCAAACCCCCCTACAAAGATATAATCCCTCTCGAGAGTACCTCTCCTCTGGAATCATACAGGACAAATTTTCAAATCGCTGAGAATCCCAAAGATTATACGTGTGATCATGGCTCTTGATATGAGGACTCCAAACCCGGTCACTGCCAATCGGCAAAGAACGTTGATGAGCTCAGCAAGGACGTCGGCCTCGTTTGACTCCTTCGAGTTGACATGTATGATCTATGGAAGGTAAGAACAAACAGTGACCACATGTGAAGATAGTTGCCAAGTACTGACTTGATATAGTGCCCATATCGTCAAGGACCGTCGAGCAGCCTTCGAACGCGTCGAAACGATCCTTGGGACCCGTGATACATCAGTTCTTCCTAGCAACTATGCCTACACCAGTCGGGAAGATCTCTACATGCAAGGCCTCACCTGGGGCAAAGCAGCAATTGAAGATTCAATTCAATACCAGCATCCCTTTTTCGATAACAGTACCCCGCAAAACAGTCTTGCAAATTCAAGGTATTGTTCCTCTAAGTCATCTCTGACCGCGACTTAACACTGACGAATTGCAGCCCCTTCGGTATGACTCGTGCTATGGTCGAACTTGGGATCCAGCTCTGTGCCTCCGAGGAACAGAAACGTCAGTGGCTTCCACTGTTTCGGACTGGCAAGATGATAGGAGCGTATTGCCAGACGGAGCTCGGCCATGGCACTTTTGTCAGGGGTCTTGAAACAACTGCCACCTGGGACCCAGACACTGATGAGTTTGTCATCCATTCACCTACCCTCTCGTCGACCAAATTTTGGCCGGGTGCTTTGGGGTTCTCGTGTACACATGCTCTCGTTATGGCCCAGTTGGTAGTTCAGTCGAAAACATACGGGCCACATCTTTTCATGGTACAGCTGCGATCACTGGAAGATGGAACACCACTACCAGGGATCACACTTGGGGATATCGGCCCCAAGATGTCGTAAGGACTCCTGCTTGCTTCCAGCACGAGGTGTACTAACCTTCTTAGATACAACACCACATGCAATGGTTTCGCAACATTTGACCAAGTCCATATCTCCCGCAAAGCCATGCTGATGGGACACGCAAAAGTCACAAGCGATGGCTCGTACTCTGGATCTCCCAACTCCAAATTGATTTACTTGACAATGTTAAAGGTTCGAACTACCGTTGTCAAATCAGCCGCATCACAGCTTGCCGAAGCTGTTACCATTGCCACCAGATACTCTGTAGTGCGGGAACAAGGCGCGGGTGCTGAATCTTCCCACTCAATCGAAAAGACCATCATGTGGTACAAGTCTCAGCACTTCAGGATTCTCACTATCATCGCCAAGGCCTATGCAATTCTCTTTGCTTCCCGAACATTGGATGCAGCCTACGAAGGATCCCGAGAAGAGCAGCAAGAGGGCGCCTTCACATCCTTGCCATATGTTCATGGCCTCGCCTCTGGGATCAAAGCATGGTCGACACAAATAGCTGCTGACGGCGCAGAAGATGCACGGAAGTGCTGTGGAGGGCAAGGGTATCTGAGTATCTCTGGTCTCCCAGACAAAGTGGCAGCCATTACCGCACTTGCAACGCTTGAGGGAGAGAATTATGCGCTGTGGCAGCAGCTGGGACGGTACTTGTTCAAATGTCTCGATCGGATCGCCGAAAACGAAGACCTGGATCCACGGATGCAGTACCTTGCAGATGGGTACATTCGACATCTCGACGGTATAAATACCTTGCAGTATATATCCCGCCCGTGTACCGCCACAGGCCACGAGTTCCTCGATCTCGACGTCCAACTCTCAATTTATCGCCACACGGCCCTTCGTCTCATCCTCGCAGCCCATACCGCTCTCTACACCTCAGAGAAGCCCTACGCTGAAGCATGGAACGACAACCTCATGCTCACCATCGCCGCGGCTCGAGCACATAATCAATACACTGTCGTATCATCCTTCATCTCGCACATCAACTCCCTCCCTTCTACAACTTCTCCCGCCCTCAAAACAGTCCTCTCCTATCTCAGCGCCCTATTCGCACTCTCCGAAATCATAAACCCCCAGTCCATCAACGCGATATCATACGTCGAAGACAACCACTTATCCCACGCCCAACTCGACTCCATCAGAGACGTCGTAAATGGCTTATTGGAGCAACTATTACCTGAGTCAGTCGCGTTGACAGATGCATGGGATTTCACGGACGCAAGTCTTTGTAGTGCGATTGGGATGGCGGATGGGGATGTGTATGAGACGGTTATGGAGTGGGTTAAGCAGTTGCCGATTAATCGCAAGGCGTGGGACGAGGACGGGGGAGTGTTTCAGCCGGGGTGGAGGGAGATGGTGGCGCCGGTCCTTAAGGGGAAGTTGTAGGTTGTACCGGGTCAGAGTTGGAATTTCGTGGGTATAGTTAGTACCGACACTGAGAGACAGTTGGGTGAGTTCGTTATGGTGGTTATACCTGGCCTTCGTATTACCGCATGTGCCCACCGGTTGGCTGATGTTGGGAGACCAATGTGCGAGTTCCTTATTGTTACTGTTTCTGACTTTTGTAGTATCACTTATTTTGACCTGTCAGGTGTATCTGCAATGGAGCTTGTGCAATGATAGAGGTACTGTTATCCTTCCCCAGCAGACTTCACAGGGTCTCAACGTGACCGGTGATGAATAGTGCTGCTCTCCTTTCATGAGCTAGCCCGAAGTGGTTAGACTGTCGAGTGCCCTGCCCAACATGGATTCATCCCACCCTCAACCACCTTGTTCATCACCTGCTGATCCCTGAGTGCTCTCATTTTCAACCATGTTGTGTAAAGGACTAGTGGGAACTAGAAAATGCGCTCCTCGAAGTATGACCGCTGAGAGCGACCTGAGTAACTTAGCTGGAGCGGAAGCGCCGGGTTGATGCTCTAAAACAGCATCGAGCGCGGGCACTACCACTGGTAAGTTCTTTGGAACACCGGCAAGTGAACTTGGTCGGGTTCATTGCTTCATACTGAAGAAACAAGTCTTCTCTTTGACCTATCTGAGCGGTTATACCGGGAATACCATGAACTTTTCTTGCCGCGTCCATTATCATAGTGACGCACTTGACATTTCTCGCATTTTGCTGACTACGTCCTTCTATCATTTCCCCTTTCCATCCCCTGTGTTACCCACTTACATGCTATCTAAGCAATCGACAGCCTATCAGAAACCTACCTTGCATTACTTCCCTTTACGCAGCTTTACATGCGCGGACATGGTTCGCGATGAGAGATTTGAATCGGACATGGATCGGAAATGGTAATGATGCCCCCGAACGTTAAAGACCCTTTGCCCCAAGGAACTGTCGCGGGCTGCAGTCTTGATTGTTTCCTCTCAAACCAACTGACATCCTTATCGAACAATTACAATGGCCATCGCAGAGCCCGATCACGCACCATTCCAGGCACGGGGCGAGCCTCCCAATTTCCCCGAGGAATTCCCTGGATGGGCTGGATATGTGGAATGGGAGAAGTATCCAGAAAAGAAGAAGCAGGCCGAAGAGATTCTGGCCAAATACGATTTTCCTACCGTAGGTATCTCACGTTGGGACGTCATATGAGACCTGACTGATGTCTCTGTAGGCACCTGAATTCCAGTTCAAGCCATTGCCGGATACCAACCCGGTGCTTGAAGGAGTGCGATGGAAGTATTATCACTACGCCATGGGCGAAGGATTGAAGGATATTCCAGACATATCCTGGAAATACGTATTGAAGGAGAAAAGCCCTGATATGCTTCATGTCCTGCAATTCCCTTACAATGGCGAACCCCCAAGAGTGAGTACTACGTTCAAAGTATGATCCAGTCTTAGCTAAATGACGTACAGGACCGATTAGTCAAGGCAAGCTAATCAAAGCCGACTCCCCACGCTACTCTAACCACATACAGACCGAGATAACGCCTAATGCGGATCACTTCGTCCGCAACCACGGCGGCATTCCTGAGATTGAAGAGGACAAGTACTTCTTCGACGTTGAAGGCTTGGTGAACAATCCCAAAAGAATATCGCTGAAGGATTTAAAGAACCCGGACCTCTTTCCACAAATCACCAAGACTGTGACCCTTCAGTGCTCTGGAACCCGTCGCATTGAGCAGATTCACGAATATCCTGGAGATGGCGATGAACTTATCAATGCGCCTTGGGGAGAAGGTGCCATTGGAACGGCCAAATGGACTGGTGTTAGCCTCAAGAAGGTCATCAAGTACTGCGGAGGGCTCAAGGACGGCGGCATGCACGTCGAGTTCTTCGGCGCAGACACCTACTTCAAGAAGGGTCATATCTACAACTATGCTGTTTCGGTGCCATACCGAAAGGTAAAGGTCAACGAAGTAATGCTCGCATACGAGATGAACGGAGAGCCATTGCCCAAGATCCATGGTTTCCCACTCCGAGTTGTTGTATTTGGATATATTGGAGCGAGAAGCTGTAAATGGCTGACTCGTATCAACGTCATCCCAGGGCCTAGTATGGCACCGGTGCAGATGAAAGAGTACATCTACTATACGCCTCAGATCGGAAAGCAGAACGCGACCTACAGCAACGGGTTTAGTATCCAGACTATGCCTGTTTCGAGTGCCATCATGACACCTCTCAATCACGATCAGATTATTCACGATGGGAAGATCAAGCTCACAGGGTGGGCATATTCCGGAAGTGGGTGGCCTGAGAGAGTTGAAGTGAGCGGTGATGGTGGTAGTATCTGGTACGAAGTTCCGTTCACGGGGATGAGTACCAAGTACTTCCACGCCTGGAGAGTGTGGGAATACGAGATGCCAGTCGATGCCGAAGGATGGCTTGAATTCTGTGTGCGGACCTGGGATGATGCTCTGAACGTAGGCAATCTCTTTCGATAATGCTACATGATGTGGGCTGATATCTTGAACAGACTCAACCGACATATGTTCGAAGCGCATGGTATGGTTTCGAGTGAGGGTCGCTCTATAGACTTGGCTAACAATGGCCGACCAGGAACTGGGATCTTCATGTGACGTCGTCCTGCCAGTATGTATACCCTCAAGCTGGAATCCGAGCCTTCGCCGGGACTAACAGAGCTATAGTCGTATCAAGGTCTATAGCATCAACCGATCGCGGCCGGCAACTGCGAAACGTCTTAAGGTTCTCGATAATCTGGGAGTATCCATAGTGCCGATCACCCATCCGGTTCCCATGGATCTCGAAACCGACGAAGAATACATCGAGGAAATGAAAGCGCGACAAGGCCGCGACCCGCTTGAATAAGAGCAACTAGATGCTTTGAAGAAGAGAACGCGTGTACGTACTAGAAGGTGCGCCGCGTATGCCACGATGCGTCTACGCAGGGAACATTCGGGATGCTCCAGAAGATTCCGTGGAAAACCCTGTTGTCAAAGCAGTAGGCGGCTCTACTATGTTCTATGCAATTTCCTTAAAACAATATTCCGTCTCTACTACTGAGTACCAATCAACCACATGAAAATTGTCACCATATTCTGCGAACTCTCTTCTAGAAGAATGTACCTTTCCTGTACCCCACACATTTACCCCCAGCACGTGCGGCTAAAGTGGAGTCTGCGACACCGGATGGCGCGAACCGCTGGTGACCACATTCATGCATCGAGTTTACCCCAGATTCTCGCCCTCGGTTATTGCCGAATATTCTTCCGCCGTCTTCGGAACCATGGTGGATAAACCTGGGGTGATTAGTTTGTGTGAGCGAAGGGTGCGGCTCTACTGCAAACGATATGCGGCTGTGATGGGGACCAAAGAAGCCGTACATGGCCGCTCTGATAATCTCCCACTTCCCATGACCCCATTTCTCGATGCTGTTGTTAATTTCTCCACTCTATTTTATCTCTGGAAGCTTACTGATCTTTGCACTCTTTTTGCAACTCTCATCTATCCTCGAGATTGCTTTCAGTGATACTAATATTCTGCACACTCTACGACATCATGCCGCTGTATTCTTGGCGGCGTTCCACGCCTTCTAGTGCTTCTGGTGTGGCTGGAGCAGGGTCAGGGATCAATTACACATCACATCACTTCAGATGCGGCCGAGTGGAGTCGACGGATGGAACAGACCGTTCTATCAAGAGAAGAAGATCGAACACAACAACATCAAGGTATGTAATCGATATCGTGCATTATCATCGCAAAGCTAAGAAGTACCAGGAACTGGCCAGGTGCTACTCCTAGCAACGGCGATGAAGATCAAAAATCTCACTCGGATGCCTGGACGCCACAAACCGAGCCAGGATATTCTTCAGAGGTGTCGTCAACTGACGCTTCACTATTTACCTCAGACGACCTCGAGGATGCATGCAGCACTCTAAATATCGCCCGTCCACCTCGATGTAAGGTCTCAAACACGACACGATCTAATTTCTTATTCTACATCACTATTGTGTTACTATGTCTCTTGTCAACGACAAATGCGATATCTTCTCCGCATGATGGAGCAGCGCGTCACATTCGAATACATCCCCGTCAAGCCATCCCAGACAAGTCAGGTGAAACTGGCAACGAACCAGCATCGGTTAAAAGCCAGCCACCACCACGCCCTTTCACAACATCTACTACAACCTCCATCACATCCACTTCGCCATCCTCGACATCAATATCCGTAACCCTTACCACAAATCCCACCCCAGCATCCCCAACCTCCACCATCGCCCCCGGCACATCAGGCAACACCAACTCCCCCGAGAACCTCGGCGAGAACCCTAACCCCTTCCCTTCTCCCCTCTCTCTCGCAAGTCCCCAATTTTCCTTCAGCGCCGGCGTCATCGCCGGTTTAGTCAGCGGCGGTGTAGTCTTCATCTGCATAATCATCGGCATCTCCGTCTGCATCTACCGCAAGCGGCACCAGCCCGAAATCACCGAGATCCCCATCCGCCGCTCCAAACTCGGATCTCGGCTCGGGTTCCGCGTTTTCGGGGAGAGGGCGCCTTCAAGGAGTCGGTCAAGGCAAGATAGTTATGATCGGCGGGATGAGGTTGCAGAGTATGAGAAAGGAGAGGGGTGGTTGGATAAGGGGAGCATTGGTAAGCCGCAGGCTGCGTGGTTGGAGAATGGGTTTTTGAGTGTGCCGAAGCCGGGTTTCTTGAGGGGAGAGAGGGAGAGAGAGGAGGATGATACGAGGGCGCCTTGGGTGGATAAGGATTGGATCAGTGGGCCCAGGCCTGGAAGACCAGTTAGTGCTGAGCCACTGGGGAGGTTGAGTGGAATGGGAATGGGCATGGGGTATTTGAGGTAACACTCCTGGATGGAGTCTTATTTGTTAATGTGTTTACTTAAGGTACCTAATTGGGAGCTTGGAAGGTGGGACTCGTAATGTGCTTTTGCAAGGCGTTGATATGGCTACAATACCCTTAGTTTATTTGTATGTATTCGCAGTTTCTGTATTGAACAATCACCTTGCTGGCAATTAATTGATATTAATCAACCAACCTTGAGCAATAAACATGCCGAGACTACCTGAGAATCTACGCTGGAAATCTCTCAAGTCAAGCGCTGGAAAGCACGAGCATATCTATTGGATTTGAGGTTCTTGACGTATCTGGTGGGTTGGAGGCGCATTAGTCTTTCAGGATATATATGGTCGTTGCTGACACTTCCCTTATGGGTCTTAGAAGCTCAAATAGATAATTAGCTGCCATTTATTACCGCGAATGTTGGGTGGCCGCCGGGATAGGGTGAAAGCATGTTGTCACGTGACAGGGCAATTCTTCACTCGGATAATTCAATGTGCTGTGTGTTAATTTCCCCGTAAACAAGTTCGATGGGTTTGCGTGCCGCTGAAAGCTAATGGTTCTGTGTTCAAATATGAAGGAGCGCATGGGGTGGAGGTGTTCGAAAGGCTTTTGCAGAGGCCGGATTGGTATTAAAGGTTGCAACCGGTGAGATATACATAGCTGATGGTAGATTCTGAATACTAGCTGTTGTAGTTTTACGCTGTTGGCCGCTGTGAGTGGTATTGATCCGAAGTCTCCCTAGGGTCATAACGTATCACGGCAGTGCTGTTGGGTTGATACACTCGGGGAGCAAATGCGTTGTTTGATTGACCAAAGTTCTAACCAATCTGGGTTGGATTTGCCCTGCTTTGGCGTAACCGATTGCCATATACCGTAGGGAAAGATAGTAGTTCTAACAGAGAGACTAAGCTTAACCGCTGAGTTACAAATCCGGAAAAGACACAGTCTTTGCCTTGGTCTCAAACGTAGTAATAATTCTGACGCCTTCGTCCCAGTACTTAGCATGTTTCTCTGCTTCAACAGCCGAGCACTGATCTCTGTCCTCCATCGCAGTTACCCATTTCGCCTCGATTTGCGCCCGCTCTGTTGTTTTCAGGCCCAACTTTTGCGTTGCCGCGTTCAGTAAAGCCTCGTTCGCCGGAGTCTTCGTAGCTTGGTACGTTTTCAAGAGGCCAGCCCGTTCTTTCTTAAGAGCGTCAAACTCCTTAATCACCCTTTCTTTATCAGCCTGAATTGGCCCCACTTTCGTAGCGGCATTTTCGAACTTCTCGGCCTTCTTGATCTTCTCCTGCTTTGAATCTTTGGCCAGATCCTTGACGATATCAGTCCACTTCTTTTGGCCCGCTTGCATGATCGGCTTGACGGCCTTGATAATATCGTCTAACCAGTCCTTGCCCATCTTCTCTGCTTTATCCATCTCAGCCTTGACGAATGGCCTCCACGCTGCAGCGAAATCGGGTACAGTCGGGTCTGGGGTGGTTGGGGTAGTTGGTGTGGTCGGAGCCCCAAAAAAGTACTGGGCATTCCCGAGCTCCGATTCGGCAGATTCAAAGGCAAACTTTGTAGCGGCTTTCACCTCGGGCTTGTTCTGGAACTCAAAGACGGCAAGCACCTATGCACCGTTAGTACTATAAGAGAGGTAGGCGAAGCATCCAGCGCAAATTTACCGAAGCTGAAAGCTTTGCGGCTGGAGAAGACGATGGGAGGGTAGGTGCATGATTAAAAGATTACTTACGGTTCGGATAGGTGTAAGAATTTCGTTCATACTTATGGCACCAGTCTTAAGGCCGGCGACCAGTCTGTCGACCTCACGCTTATCTAGAGGTTTGTTGCCGCCCCAGAATCTGCCTTTGATTTGGTTGACGCGCTGGTCAAGTAGCACAAAAGGTGCAAGAACCTCTGTTGTACCGAGGGCCTGAAAGATCAGAAAATTGAAGGTTTTTGGGTTGTCGTTGTGAGTATATTTAATCTCCTTGTCAGGGCTCTTCCAAGCAGCCGGGCTGGTTCTCCCTGCCCACCACGCGTTGTTGTCTGTTGTGCCTGCTGGTGGCGCGAGAACTTTCATCCAGTTGTCTTTGATCCACTGGGCATGGGTTGTATCAGATTTGGCAATTTCCTCGAGAAATAATTTGACGAATTGACGCTCAAGAGTATGATCGACCGACCATCTCCCACCAGTCGGCTCATCCATGGTGTTTTCCAATTTGTAATCGCCAACATCCTCGGACTTGAAAGCAAACCTCTTCTGGCCCATCCCGAATGTTGGCTTAGTCTTCAGCCTTCCTGCGATAATGTAGGAGGGTGCTTCAATTACAAGCTCGCCGACCGTGCCTAATGCAACACTAGCCTTGGTGACTTCACGTTTGTGAAGACGCAGAGTATTGGTTAGATTGCCAGTGGGAGGCTTCGCATTCTCTTCGATGATATCGCTGTATTGGTCACTGCAATCAACACCTGGAAGATCGCATAGATCCGCAGCTTTGGTTGAGAAGGTGAAGTGTACTACTCGTGTTGAGCTGGAACTAGACACCGAGGACGATGAGGCCGTGGATGAAGACGAGGATGCACGGGAAGTACTTGAAGCCGACGAAGCCGACGAAGTTGCCTTTGAGGAAGAAGATGAGAGTATATTCGAAGAGGAGGAAGGACCAGCTTTGGAGCTAGTGGAGCTTTGCTTGGGCGTCGAGGAAGGAGACGCGTTGGGGGTTGCAGACGTCTGCTTCGGACTTGGAGTTGCCTTTGGGGTTTGCTTTGGTGGATCCTGGGGCTTTGGTGGATCTTGGGGCTTTGGTGGATCCTGGGGCTTCGTGGGAGGCTTCTTTCGACGCTCGGGTTGAATATCGAGAATTTCACCCGAAGTTCCCCTTGTGCCATGCTCGCTTCTGGCCAGGGCAGCGTTTGGTATAGTCAGGCCATGGAGAACAGAAGCAAAGCCATACAAGACGACGGCATTGCGGAAAGAGAAAATATACATTGCTACTTGAAAGAACAGGGAGAGGTGTAAGGAGTGACTTGAATCGAAGTATGTAAAGAATGTAGGGGGGAGAAAACAAGAAGAGAAAGACTGAAAGAGAGGAATCGAAAGAATGTGAAATGGAACTGCGTTGCTATGGATCTCTTCGCCGACCAGCGCGGGAGTATACTTTATATTATACAAATGTAGATCGTGCGGTGGTCGTGAAGTCTGGGCATAGCACTGCCATGAGCGATACTGCACAATTGATGATTGTATCACGGAGATACTTTCGTCAGCATAATGCCTGTTGAGAGGCCTTATTATGGATCTGAGCACTGTATTTCTAAAAGAGTCTCTCTGTCGGTGATCATGCCTTGGTGATAGGGCCTCGGAGTTCCAAGAATCGTTTGGTGCATCTCCCTTTTGAACCAGGTCAAAATCTGTAAGGACTTTGTAATTGTATGCTTATTTATTGCAAAGCACGAGCTTGGAGTTAGGCCTATACATTATAGAGTCTCTGCGTGAAGCATGCCCTAGTTTCATCAAATCAGCAGACTTTCATTCAGTTCCACATCGACGGAGATTGACGTAGGTATCATAGCCCCAGTGGCAAATGGGTCTTCTTTCCGACCATGGGAGAAGAGAAACGTGATATTGACCCATAAGGAAGTCATTTGGAGAATGTTTGTTTGATGGTGAGGGCTGACTACGCAATCCGAGCGAATAGAAGAGAGAGGTAAATTAGCCTATTCTGAATTCGGAGTGCAACTCAATTAGTAATCTACCCGTTTGTGGTAACACAGTGGAGAATTCCTTGTGCGTAACCTTCGTTCCGTACTGGTGTCAGTACATGATACATTCAACTATTTCTGTCGAACTTTCGCGTCAGCCTTTCGCCGCAGTGCGCAGCTGCCTGCACCTCGGCATGAACTTTGCCATGCCAGCACCCATTTCGCAAAAGGCGATCCACCTCCCTTTCAAGGAATAAAACGTATTCCGGACACCTCCAATTAGCTCCCCAATCAGATCTAGCTTCACCAGCAGCGGCCATGGCTTCACTCATCGAGCGCTTGCGGGTTAGATTCGAGCAATACCCCGACGCCAAACTTGGTTTTGTAGTGTATCGCACAACGTATGAAGATGAGAAGGCGTGGATGAAGTTTATCGATCTGCTCACTACACAGACAATCGCTAGAATCAAAGACTCTGCACTCGTTGGGCTAGAGGATCGATTGGACTGGAATATTCAAGAAGATCGAGAGACTTTAAACAGCGCGAGCTATGCCACAGTACGGGAGTATGTATTGATCGCCCTTTGTACTTTGTCCTGCCTCTCCTCATCCTGTCGCGTTCTGCTTGCTGTTTGAAGCATGCTCGCTAACACAAAGCTCCAGTCATTTCCGCAAGTGGGTTGCGGATGAGAAAGAACCCAACCACGGCATGGCACGGCATCGCGTATGCATTTTGATCGATTCATGGGCCGTAGCTTCGATGGGGAATTGGAATGTAGGCAAGGAGGAATTTAACATCCTACCAACTACCTGGGTGCGGTTGCTTTCGAAGAATGATGAAGGAAGGACTATTTGGGAAGAGCAGGGAATCAGTGACGAGGAAGAGGACGAAAATGAAGACGAAGAGAGCGACAGGATCAAGACTGGTGAGATGAAGAGTGAAAAAGAGGAAGTGAAGACGGACCAGATCTCTATCTGTATGGTGGCACTGTCTTATGTCTTTCCTAGGACCTTTGAGTTGTTAGAGGGACCAGGATGGCATAATTTTGCGCATCCTTGGGATGTCGTCAAAGAGTGATGGAAGGATCGACCCTAGAATGCGCATAACCCATTCATATTATACTGATTTCTCCGATCTACCTCCTCCCATATCTTCATGACGCTTTCCCGCCCGTGTCTGTCTTTCCGTCATCCTCCATTGACTTCAACACTCAAGACCACTTTGATATTCACCGAAGCTAGCCCTGAAAAGGCTCGTGTTTTAGAGAAGGACTGGAGATCCATGAACAGAACTCCAGAAATTTAGTGGTGCGGGTATCAATGGATGCGTGCCGTAAATGTTCGTCCACTCTGTAATTCGCTAGTTGGGGTATGTCCCGTCACGGCTACGGCCCAATTTGGCAAATCCGAAAGCCAGAGTTTCAAGTATCGCGTCCTAGACGATGATTAGGGTATCACATGGGGTATAGCTTTTATGAGATGGATGGTGGCAGATTGCAATGTCACTACCTGCGCCACAATCTTTCGAAAAGGCAAAGGTCTGTTCAGACTGAAAGACCATCGTCACGTGTGTGCGCCACGCACCTGACTTCCTAGGCTTACCGAGTTACTATTCAGCGAGACCTTCAAGTCCCCAAACAAAAGTGGTTGCCAGCGACGGGGTGAAACAAGAATGTACAATGGGACAATCGCCAACTAGCAACAACTTCGGTCCCGCACAAACGCTGATCATGAACTATATCCGCCATCTTATCGTCCAGGTGGAACACGACGTGGATGACTGCCGCCGAGATGCCTCCAGTGCCATCAAATCCAGCAAAACATTTTCAAAAGCTATACACAAGTGTGCGACATTACAAGTTCTCTACAATCTCGAAAAGCAGATTGGCTTTGACCTCACACTACAGGTCTCTGCAGCTCAGGATGTGAGCATTACTGACTTCCTGTCCAAGTTCAAGGGTGACTATCATCGGTTGCGATCTGCCAGTTTTTAGATCTAGGTTCAGCATCGGAACTACCGCGAGAAGAATCACCCAGAGGATTTGAAGGGGTTCTTTGAGATGGGGGTGAAGGAGTGCAAGGCGATGGTGGAGGACTACCGTAAGTAGGTTGCCTGTAGCATGATTTTAAATGGGGATTGCATACTAACTTTAACCTAGGGCGCTCTCATGAGAACATGGAAAACTGGCGGTGGATCACTTAGGGCTTCAGTGGTCGAAGTGCCGGTCTTTTGAGCTCCCAATTTGGATTGAAGTTTGACTTGATGAATCAGGGGGGTTCATCGACTGTTTCTTATTTTGCATGGTATTTAGCTGGTGATGAAGGAAGCGGCCATGAGGGAAACGGAATAAAGGGTGGACTGTCTTATAGGAGTTTGATGGATGAAAGTGGCCCCGTTTGTGTGCAGAGATGTTGATAGAATAGCTGTTCCACAGGGCTGGATCGACATTGAATCTTCGACATTGAATCTAACAGTTGAATGCACAACTAAGGAAATTGTCAACACGACTGAATTCCCAAGTATGCTGTCACATCCCTCCCTTCAAATATCAAACCCTACAGCTACGAAGCTTAATAACATCACTGCTTCTTCACATCGACCTCCGCCATCCACTTCTCTGCCTGCTCCTTGAACTCCGGTCTCCACCTCGTAAGCGGAGGTCTCTCATTCACAATATCCCCTACACTCCACAACATACGTTTCTTATCCGTTTCTTCCGTGACATCGTTATCCGGACATATGATATAGAACTTATCTTCCTTGATTTTCTCGTACATGTAATCCGCAACCTGCGTCGCACTCCAAGCACCATCCGGCTTCTTGGACATCGAACCTGGGGCGTTGCCGCTCTAAAATCGAGTTAATACAAGTGCCGAGGGAAGCACGTGTGGGAGGGGCTCATACCAAGCCAGTGAATGTCCATCCTGGGACTAGCATATGCACACTTGTGCTTTTATCCTTGAAATCAAAACTCAAATGCTCAGCGAGAGTCTTGACAGCCGCTTTGCTAGCATTATAAGCTGGATTGCCCGGGGGGTTGGTAATGCCCTGCTTTGAGCCTGTGATGATGATGGCTGAAGGCGGGGAGGCCGAAGTCCGAGATTGGAACGTGGGAATGTACGTGTTGAGTCCGTTCACAACGCCAAAGAGATTCGTTTGGAGAATCTGGATATAGATGTTAGAAGATATTTTGAACTGGGTTAATACATCTCAAGTCTAGAACAATGAATAGATGCAATGTAACATAATACTCACCTTCTCAAAGTACTCCGCATCCCCCCAGGAACCCTTCCCCGCAACACCGGCATTCAACATCAACAAATCCACTCCCCCAAACCTCTCCTCAACCTTCCCCTTCAACACTCCCCACTCCTCGCCCTTACTCACATCCGCCTCAAACATCTCCGCATCACTCGAATCCAACACCGTCTTCGCAAGCCCCAAAGTCTCTCCATTCTTATCCACAACCGCAACTTTCATCCCATGCCGAACACACAACTGCGCAACCGCAAGTCCAATCCCCGACGCCCCACCCGTAATCAGCGCCGTACTCCCAGCTCGAAATACGGACATCTTATCTCCCAAAAGCGCAGTCTTGGCCTTCTAGAACGCGCACGTGAGCCGGGGGATCCGCCCTAAAACAATTCCCGTCAAGGCAAGTCCAAATCGTAAGAAGCAAATCCCGGGTTCCCAGCAAGTTGACGCGAGCCCAGCTGTAGGGTTGCTTTTTGTTTATTTCGGTGCAGAGCAGGGGACGGAACAGTCAGCTTTGGGATGATGAGGTTTCAGGTGGAAATTCAGGTTGGTGTTTCTAGAAGGTCACAGGTCGTATGCAAGGTACCACGAGGTGCCGCGTATGGGCGTTGATCGGTGTCTGTGCGGCGCAGGTAGATGGATGGATTACGAGGGAGGGGTGGGTCGCCAAGTAGGTCGAAGTCCGAGGGCGTGGTTGGCAAGATCCTGATGGGGTTGTCGGGGCTGTATATCTTCTTGTCGAGGTTTGGAGAGGAAGGAATCGTAACGGTCGAGTATCAGCGTCGGGGGTTGTGTTGATTCTAGGTTTGGTCGAAGTTACGTCGTTGATGTTGAACCCCACCCCATCGTAGTGCTCATAGTGGGGATGATGACTTTATCTCCGTACTTCGCAGCTTATGTCCAGCTTCGCGCTAGACATCAATCGCATTTCCAAGTGCAAGATAAAGAACCATATCATACTCGAAAAGTGCTTGAATTCATAAACATCATATATACTGAGACTCAATAAAATATCGTATAGAAGAAGTGAAATGTCGTTGCGACTGGTCTGTTCTTTGTTCGTATCCAAAACTCCGAACATCATCTAACCAAATGCATAGTCCATGCGAAGTCGACCGAAGACCTGGGGTATATCCAAAAGAGTGCCTACTGTCCCTGTATAATATATGTGTAACCATGTCGGCCGTGAATGTCCGTTTTTCATTAACGCTATGATGTTGCTGCGTCTAGACAGGAGATTGTTGCGCGTCTTTCGAATTCGTGGTAAACATAATCGGCAATCGCATACTCCTAAAGCTTGTTGGTGTTTGCGGAGCTGAGTGCATACCGAGTGGTAGTGGTGTGCATGGTAGGGCTTTCATTCTGGCGTCATGTCGAGGGTTTTGCCGGTATTTCTTCGACGCTTGGCGGTATGGCATTTCTTCGATGCTGAGATGGGTTTTGCGCCAAGTTGCTCTACTCACTGATTGTGGTGAGGAGAGCGTGCTGAGTAGTTCCTTGTTTGGAGTGCCAATGGTGGTTGTGTCATTGATATCGAGTCTGGTAAGATGGCGGTAGACGGTTGCGACGGAAGGCATGCAAGGGATCATGAGACTGAGCGCGAGTTCAAGCATACTGAGTCCCAGATTAGCGTTTTTGCATCAAGTTTCTAACAAAGGTATACTTACAAAAGCACGTAGATCGGAATCTGGGTTCCAGTAAGATCTGTTGACTGCCAGGCTTTGACGCGATAGACTATGCCGAGCATGCTGCATAAACATATCCTGGCCAAAATGAGTACTGAGAAAGCAGGAGGAACGGAGCCCACTTACAAGGAACCACTCAACATGATGATCCAGACACCGATCTTTTGCTTTGGTGCAAGACTGAGTCTGTATATGGCTGGCAAAGGAATGACTAGGAGATACAAGTCGCTCGAAAAATTGACGATGCTTGTGAGAATGCTGACAATCGCATTCGCCCCATCGGATGCTGAACACTGCTTACGATTGACGCCGTCGATGTATGATTGCTTGTCGGTACCTGGTCGCGGTCCACAAGCAGAGGTGACCACTATTGTGTACATCGAAAAGAATAGCCCGGTGACCACGATACCCATGTATGCGCAATTCTTTAACCATCGAACTGAGCCGAACGCTGTTAAAATCGAGCAGAACAGGGTCAACTTCAGTAACCAGAGCACTGGACCAAGTGCGATCGAAAAGACCAGAAGGTTCTTTGGGAGCGTCAGTAACGTTACTGCTCGTTCGTACGACATTTCCGTACCATGATAGTTGCTTTGGACACATCTAATTCTTTGATATCCCAAGCATGATGTGCATTTGCCCCAGAGCAAACGACTGCAGACTCGTTAGATTGGTTGTAGGATATGTGACGCTTCAACTCACTGGCTAATTCAAACGCAATCATAGCGATCCCAACAGGCTGCAATAACTGTTAGTTAACACTCCACATATGTTCCCGTGCCGGTCGACATACGCAGCTGATACAATATACGACTATTCGACGTTAGCAAGCTGAAAATCAACCGATAGCGCGCCACTTACTGTCATCGAGAGTCCATTTCTTGAGAATGCGCGCTTTCGCAAAGACGCGTACAGCAGAAAAAAGAACCACGAGTGGAAGGCATATGCCCGCAGTGATCAATACAGGCCGTCCCATGTATGGCGGGTTCGCAAAGTTGGGAAGAACACCCTGAAATTGTAAGGCCTCGTCGTGTCGAGCAAAAATCGACGACATACCGATGGTGGTTGTCTCAAGGGAGTTTCCATGAGCACATTTCTTCTTGTTGCTGAAGACACTTTGGCAGATGTTGACACCACGACACAAACTTGAAGAGCGGGGAGCGGGTGATCCTATACAAAGCTAAAGCCGCGGCTTAGGATTTGAGCGGGGGATGGACATAAAGACCCCGCCGGCGGAGGAGGCGCATACGGCTCAGTTACTGAGGCGGCCAAGTCGATGGTGGCGAAAGTGTGATATTGTAACAGCCATGAAGTGCTTTGAGCGGCAACGATTGGTGGGTCAGATATCACTAGGCCGATCACTGGTCATGATTCTCGAACAGTGAACGGACTCAAGAAGGGAGTTATTGAGAGGTTTGATCTCCCAGCTATCCCAGTTTCAATCAAGTTTGATCTCTGTGAACTCGGGGCGGCCCGTCAGCCTGGTAGGGCGCGTTATGGGATTGGGCGGACTGGCAACCGTGTCGACAGAACGGCCCAGGGTGGGTGTTCCAGGTTGGGGCCACCGCCACCTTACCGTTTGCGCACCTGTTTGGACGACCTGGGATATGTCGAATGCTCATTTTTCCCCCTCTGCTCGTATTTGAAAAGACCTTCGTCACTCTGTTTCCTAGTCTGGAGTCGCTCCAATACGCAGATAATGTCTGGACAAATGACATGTTGCCAGCGTCGTCAATCCCGTACGCGTGCAAAAAGGCAAGTCCGAAGGATCAGTGGCCTCGACGGATGTTTTCCCCTCGCGTGGCACGGCTCCTTCGAGCAGGCGATGCTCCCAATGATAGTCCGAGAATAGAGCTCAACTGCGGACGCCGCTGTGCGCCAGGGCGAACAAGGAGAAATGTTAACTCAAATCCAACGCTGCAGGCAACCCTGGGTCACATGGCGTAGGGATAAGGTCGCTGGGACTGCAGCACTGGAACTTCTATTGATAAGACGGCCGCTGGTGCCGCAAGGGACGGGGCGAGCCTCCCTCTATCTCTGTTGGTATAGCAATTGTGGACAGAATTGTGGCGTCCGCCATGGGGGGTTGGGTCAGACGGGTGCGAACATGTGTCCACGGAGTGCAGAGCACACGAGCCGATGAGTCCGAATGTTGCGCCATTAGTCTGTTCCTGATTCCACAGTGCTGCTGCTGCTGCTGCTCCTGCGGGGAGGTGCAAGCGAACGGAGTTGTCATCGCGACATGAGCTGTAGGGGGAGACATGGGAGGTGGTCGCTTCGTCGACGTTTGAAGCCCGCGAGCGGGGATCGTTCGCGGCGCGTAGCGAACGGCAACAGGGGAGCGCGGCTCATCATTGGACGAGCGGTGATGCACACTGGGTGTGGCGCAAGGCTTCGCAAGGCGTTTGCCCACATGTGCGTAAACTGCAGACGATCGTGGGCAGAGGGTTGAGGTGCGCCTGACGAGAGCAGGGGTGCGGTTCCCCTCCACACCTCTCCAGCTCCATCCCTTCTTCCTCCACCATCAACAACGCCATCTGGTTTTGGCCATCTACATCGAGTATTCAGCGTAACGCCGAGTAGCTTCCAGGAGTGTCTGGCATCTCCACTCTGAAGCCGTCCACGCTACCAGTGCCACTGTGTCCTGATGCTCGAGAGAAAGGGAACTCCAGCGCTGCGCCATGCGGCGATGCCTCATACGAACGGCTCCCGCCTGTCTCAAACCACAATCACGGCACTCACCATTGAACAGTTCATCACATTCCGCCTCTTGACCTTGGCATTGCCATTGGAGCTTCCCTAACCCCGAGTCGGCCCCATGGGGTAAGTTGAGCCATATAAGTTTCAGTCATTTTTCGCCTCGTTACACGATCTTGCCTGGGTCCAGATTGTCAGCATCTTACTCCACAACTCTACTTCCTCCTCAGAGGTCTTGCTCTTGATCCGCTTCTTCGATTTAATTCGTCAGATGTGGGGAGGTTGGTCCCTTGGTGGAGATAACTCGCGAAGACGTACTCCATCTGCATGTCCGATCCTCCCCGTGCCACCATCTTGCAGGAATCTGCATCTGGAAACTTGGTTGATTAGTCTGAACACCTTAGACCTCCAGATTGGTCTACGTGGTACAAACTCCTCCTCGGTGCCTCTTCCTAATCCAGGCCGGAAGCAAGACTGAGGCGTCTACCCTCGGCAACCTGCATGCCGTGAACCGCAGGCGGACCGCCAGACATATGGGTTGAATCTGCGTGCCTCCGCTTTCGGGGGTCCTTTCTCCATCGTGGCCGTTTATCTTTGTTTCACTTTTGGTCATCTGCTCTGCTGTAGATATCAAAACACTCCTGGAGCGAGGTTCGGTTCCGACTAACGTCCAGTACATCGAGCGGCACAGTAACACTTCCTACACGGACTTGCGTGGAGTGAAGCCACGACCCCAATACTTCACCCCGTCATTACCCGCATTTGTTTCACGCACTTTTATCTCGCTCGCGATATTACATCCGATATTCGCACCTTGATAGTCCGGCATCAACATTCTCGGTTATCCAAATGGAGACTCCGAGAAGGCAACCACTAACCAACTACGACCCTATAGAAGATGTACAGCACACACCTCTCACTCTCCGCCATCTTCGGCATCACCGTTACATAATAATATATCGGCCCTACTACGTATATGATATCGCCACCCCAGCGCTAATCGCCACAGCAACGACGTAGACAATGTCACAAGTATGCCTCAATCCGCATCACGCCGGGCACCATCACTCTCTTCTTTACTCCATACTCAGTCTTCCCCTCTATACTACGTTTGGAGCCTAACCATTCTCTCTCATCTGCACCTGGGCAGCTTCAATCACACCCCCACGTCGCGCGCGCTTCCCTCGAACCGCACTAAGACATTTGCGGGCGGCATAGCTCCCTCACCCCTTATACTACCCACGCGTCTCTATGTAACTCCTTTGCGACCTAACCGCGCCCCCTCCTCTGCTTTCCCACCCAATGCTATTGCAAGATATACAATATTCTATATACCTGCCTGCCTCCCTTTTCGTCTCCCCTGTTTCACCATTCTGACTTCTACACACACACAATGCGAATCGAGGCACAGTGCTCTATCACTCATGCTATTTACGCGCCTATACATATGTGGCTTCTTTGTAGAGCACTCGCCGAACCGCGCGCTATCCATCGCATCACAATATCACATCATTGCACAATCGCACTATACTATCTCTCTCCTTGTCTTCCTAATCTTCGTCTCACCATCGCCTACCCCTCCCACAGTATAGACATTCCATCACATCAAATTGCCGCTCGGCATTTGTTTACAACGCTGAAACTTTCCCTGGAGGAGGGAAGAGGCCAGGCGCTCCTATATAGTAAGGGGTATACTCGGTTAGTAGGTGAATCGGACATGGCTTGAGACTTTGATAAATGGAGTGAGGATGGGGGGTAGTGTTGGCGCTATGTAAAACAATGCATCTTCTTGATGCGCGAAGGGCTTTGTGATGAGCCGAGGGAGTGCTTCCTTGCTACATACACTGTACATGCTATTGTATAGGGACAGCAGGTGAGATTTTAATGACGTATAGTTGTGGAAAGGGTTGAAGCGCAGAGGAAGATAGAGGGTCAGTGATTGTGTGTGGATTCTGTGTAGACTGTTTGAACGTGAATATTTAATCTTGAAATTTGAACTGTGTTATTGAAGCACCGGAATTGCCCATTTTGGTTATTCCTGTTGTGCACCTCTTCTGAGTACTTGGTTTGGACCAAGAACAAGACCGTGTGAGCAAAGTCGAGGTGTTGTCTGAGTGCGAACACAACATCTAGGAGATGGAAAGAGTACGATGAAGGTTTGTTCAGTGCATTTTGTATCAAGCTGGTGTAGTGTCTATAAATACCAACGTAGGTATGATTGAGATACTTGTTCCGCCCCGTGAACCATTGCGCTGGTCCAAACACATGAACATGGATACATTTCAAAAGTCCATCTACTCATACACAACCCACCCTTCCACCTCCCCCAAACCCATCAGTTACCCATCCAACCCAATCAACCCCCCAACCTCCCTCGCAATCCCCACAAACACCTTCGCCCTCTCCCCCTCCGGCTCCGCAACAACAGTAGGCTTCCCCATATCCGCATCCTTACAAATCGCCGCATGCAGCGGTATCTCGCCCAACATCCGCAACCCCTCCTTCTCGCACATCCCCCGTATCTTCCTCATATCGCCAAACACCTCATGCACCTCGCTACACCCCGGACACACAAACCCAGCCATGTTGCACACCATGCCCAACAGCGGGACATTGACTTTTCGGAACAGACTCACGCCCTTGCGCGCATCTACCAGACTTAGGTCTTGCGGAGTGGATACGATGATCGCCCCGGAGAGAATGACTTGCTGCGTGATGGTGAGTTGCACGTCCCCCGTCCCCGGCGGCATATCCAGAACCAGGATATCCAGACCACCCCAGTCCACTTCATGCAACAACTGCTGTAAAGCCTTCATCACCATGAGGCCTCTCCATGCGACGGGTGAGGACTCAGAGGGCAGGAGGTAGCCCATGGACATTGACTTGAGCCCATAATTCGAGAGGGGCAGGAGCTGGTTGTCTGTCATGTGTGAGTGCGCGTCGACGGGTACAGGCCGAGGAGACGGACTAACTCGCCGATAATCTGGGTTCGCCGGAGAGGTTGAGCAGGGTGGGGATGGACGGGCCGAAGATGTCGGTGTCGAGGATGCCGGTGCGGTGGCCGGCGCGGGCGAAGGCGAGGGCGAGGTTTACTGGCTATGGTCAGTTTGGCTTGTGTGTGAGGGGTGCTGTGTGGAGATGCACGCACCGGCAATAGTGCTCTTTCCCACGCCTCCTTTTGCTGAGGATACTGCAATCACCTTCCTCACGCCTTCTATGTTCCTCTTCTGCGGGAGGCCGCGCTGCATGCGGGGCATCTGGGGAGGAGCGCCGGAGCGCGGAAGGCCCTGGGATAGTTAGCTTTGTACCCAATGCATACAGTAGGCATTAGTAGAGCTCACCAAGGGATTCTCATGTCCGAGACAACGCAGCGTTGAAAATAATCGCGGTTTCATGGTTGTTGCGATGGAAGAGCTTCGTGCTGGAGCTGTTATATCGGTGATGCAAAACGCCGATCGTTGGTCCGTGCGCCGAATTTCAGAGGGAACTTTTTTGTGGGGCAGCGAACATTTCGACCTTTTCACCTTTGCGCCGGCTACTTCCCCCACGACTGCCAACATGAAGAAATCAAAGATCCAGGGTAATCTGTTCTTATAGCATGCGTAGTAGTAGAAGAAGAGCCATCTAACATCACCATAGATTTGGACCCCGAGGCCCTTCTCGATCCTGCGCCGAGCTCTAGCGACGACGAAAATTCCGCGTCCGACAGCGAGCCCGATGTCCTGGCTGGTCGCGAGCACTATGCCGATATTTCCAAGAGCAAATTAAAGAAGAAGGAGGTTGTGCCGCTCGGACCACAGTATACGGGTTCCAAGATTAGCAGAGAGCAGGCCGAGGATGAGGATAGTGATGATCCGTTCGCGAGGCCATATGATGTCGATGCAGAGGATAGTGATGATTCGGACGGAAATGAGGTGGATGGGGTGGAAGACGAGATACTGAAGAGGTCGAAATTGAAGAGCGTGGGCTTTGGTGACGACAGCGAGGACGATGAGGATGAAGAGGATGACGACGAGCTCCGAGAGATGATGGCGGGCGAAGGCTCTGACGAGGACATGTTTAGCGGCGACGACGATGAAGACGAAGACGACGAGGACAACGAAGACGATGATGAGGAGAATGACGACGAGGACTCAGACGCAAGCGACGCCTCAGATGCAGAAGTCGCGGGCACAAGTAAACAGTTCAGCAAGTTGATGAACGACGACACCACCGCCGTCGCTGCAACCATCTCGCAAGCCGCCAAAGCCGACGTCGAAAAGGGCGAAGCTATCAAAACCCAACGCAAGACCTTTGACTCCATCCTCAATTCCCGCATCCGCCTCCAAAAGGCCCTCATCTCCACAAACTCCATGGCCGCCGAAGCACACCGGTCCTCCACCCCGGACGCGACAGCCATTTCCGCCGCCGAAACCGCCGCTCTAACCCTCCTCAACAACCTTACCACCCTCCGCACAACCCTCGACTCCTCGCACGCCGGCCAAAAGCGCAAGCGTACCGCCCCCTTCACATCCACCACCCCCTCCCCTGAAATCTGGTCGACCCTACAATCATCAGATTCTGCCTCCCTCCCACACCGCAACGCCACGCTCGAGAAGTGGTCCACAAAAACACGCTCCGCTTCCCTTGCAAACCAAAAATCAACACTGAGTACCTCAGCCACGCAAACCCTGACCTCAGTCCTCGCGTCCACCCTCTCCAACCCAACCCGCCTCATCGCCAAAACCCGCATCCCGCGCTCCTGCGCCCCCCTCCAATCCTCCACCAACATCCAATCTGACGAACACATATACGACGACGCAGATTTCTACGGACTCCTCCTCAAAGAACTCCTCGAAGCGCGCTCATCTTCTTTATCCAATACCGGCGTAGCGGAATTCGTAGTCCAGGCCCCGTGGCAGGTGGCTCGGGAAGCGAAGACGAGAAAAGTAGTGGATACAAAAGCGAGTAAGGGAAGGAAAATGCGATATACGGTGCATGAAAAACTGCAGAATTTCATGGCAGTGGAGGAGAGGGGGAGTTGGGGGGAGAGGCAGAGGGAGGAGTTGTTTGGGAGTTTGTTTGGCAGGAGGGTGGGGTTGGGGGAGGAGGTGGAGGAAGAGGAAGGAGAGAGTGATGGGGATGATCGAGAGGAGGAGGGGTTGGTGCTGTTTAGAAGTTGAGGGCAGCTGGGTTGGGAAAGACGTTGAGTTGGCAGGAAGATTGGATCGAGGATATGCCCGATATTGGCTGTACTATCACGAAGCATTTTTTGACGTTGAATTTTTGGTGTCGTTGCTCGTGTAGAAATATGGTTCTGCACCACGTATGACGAATGTTCCCGCAGAGTCTGGTCTCTCGGTCCCAAATACATTGCCAGCCCTGGCTCCGAGTTTGATCGCCCGTCAGACTCGAAAAAAGGTGCCAAACCATCAAGCTTAATTGCTACTTGCTCCCATGGTCTCCCAGTACAGTGACCTCCCGGTACGCGATTAGACACCCTGTTTATAGACCATTTGCTACTACCTAAATAGACAGAGTAGAGAATGATCTTGCTTCAACTAAGGCACTGCCGGGCATTTTGTAGGTGCATTATTGCTCTACTACGGATCCATCCAATGTCAGACTGTTGGAAACCCTGTTACACATAATTATCAGGCAAGTCTCTCGGGAAGCCACCAGAGGAGTTTTATCCCCGTTGCTTACGTGTCCCAATCCGGCGCTCAAGGCCGGGCGCTGGTTCTGATGCCACTGCATTCCGGCTGAAAGCCCGGTCCCAGATTTTGAACTCCAATTCCAATTCCCCGCATTCCTCGCACCAGGTACATACGGCCGAGAGCCGCGTCCCGATTCCCCGCATTTCGGCAGAATCCCAAGTCCTATGGGGCGCCCGGGAGAGTGAGGATTGCGGGCTAGGGAAATGGGCCTGCGTCTCTAGGCGCTGCGCTCTGATCGATCCGAGAATCTCTTAGCATCCGCTCGCCACGAGGAATTGGCGACAAGGTATATTTCAACCTCCTTCATCCAAGCGAGATCGAAATCAACTTTCCTCACGCATGGTGTTGAATCGCACACAGGGCTGTGACTTGGAACGCGTGGTCATGTTTAAATACCTTGCCCTTTCCTTATAAACTACTCATCGCGGCTTTCGGACTTGAGCGAGAGCGCGAGATTGTCCACGCGTTTCGCTTGGGGATTGTTATGTGCAGTCGCTGGAACGGGGGTGTGTTTGTACATTTGAAGATCATTGGTCAACAAGAGTTAAAAGGTAGCTTAGAAGCCGAAGTGTTGGTTATGTATGTATAGGTATATAGCTAGGGACAAAATTCCTTGTACTTGTAGGCCTGCCGATACCGTGCTACCAGCGAGGAACCAGCGAGTTGTACCCCTCAACACTGCGCTTCAACAGCTCCTATTACCATGGTCCCCCCCTAACCGCAAGCGCATCCGAGGAAGTTGGCCGTGCAGCGACCATTGCGGCCTTCGCAGCCGTTTCCGTTGCAAGGTCCCCTTCCGTTGCAGTCGTAGCCACAGGGGCAGCCAGTGTACGCACCCTAGCACGCGTTAGGACTGGTGTTGCCCAAAAGGAATGGTTGGTTCTCTCTAGGGAGAGGGTGAGAGAACTTACAGACAGACAGACGAGCGTGGTCGGGTTACCGTTGCAGCCATTGGAGTAGCCTGTGGATGGTTTGTCAGTGCTGTGAAATGATGGCAGACCCATAGTCTACCGAATGGGGCACACATATTGGGGCTTGTGAGGGAAGTGGTATGATGGGACGGAGAGGGTGAGAGATGGAAACTCACAATTGCCGATGGAATCATTGCAGTTGGCAGCAAGAGCCTCAGTTACATCGACGATGCTCTCCTCGGGAACGGGAGAGGCGGCCGCAAAGGCGGCGAAGGCGATGATGACGATCTGGTGGAAGAGCATCTTGTTTGTCTGAGCTGTGAAGAGGAGAAGGTTTCTGTGTTGACTGAGCTGGGATGGTCGGTGGTGGTGAGTGACTACTGGCGGGAGCGGGAACCGCTATTTATGTCTTTTTTGCTTCACCTTCTTGTTTATCCTTTCCCCCTCTTCTCCTCAACGTATGTCTACATGAACTGTACTAGCGCTGCAAGCTGGACACCGTTCAGTAGAGGATCAAGAGCACTTTGAGTGCCCGGATCCGAGTGAGTGTCTCGTTGAGCAGCCGTTGGTATATTGATATTGTCGTCGGGGTCGCCGGTGTTACTCCTCGCAGTAGATGCTCTTTTGCATAATGTGTGATATTGTCACGAACCGTTTGCCTTCTTTTATGAAGTCCGTTCATTAACGCCCTTGTTAGTTCTTTGTTACCAAGTGATGTTGGTTCATATAGCGTTTCTCTTGGCCACCTTGGCTACATTGTAGGATCAGTTTGTAGTAAAGTTATATAGTACAATCGGGTTCCAGAAGTGATCATCCTCTGCCCGGTGTGGGTAGGCGAATATGAGGCGCACATATGTTTTGAACAACTCTTCATCCAGCTCTGATCACTCTATCTCTTCAAGATGCCATCCAAACCCAAAACCGATCGCTGAGAGTACAGTAATGAGGTCGTTGCGAGTATCTGGACATTGTGTTGTATTAGCTATGGACCTTCAAAGATCAAGAAGACGTTTAATCTGCCAATCCCTTTGATGAAGAGCATTATCAAGTGTGCAAGGAAGAACCCCACCGCCCTGTGGCGCAACGAAACTCGATTAGGACGTCCTCCAAAGCTACCAGGAGCTCGTATTTATTAAGGAATAGGCAAAAGATAGGGCCTGTATATACCTACCTATTTTGATAGTAATCTAGATATAAAGGCCTAGTAGGTAGGGCAAGTACTATATATAAGTCAGGTAGTTAGTTTTTATAAAGGAATAAGGGACTTACTAGACTAGAGTGCTTAAATAGTATAGAGGGGATTATCTAAGAAGAGTAGAATATAACTAGTAACTACTTATATTTAAGTAATCGTATACTGTGTATCTGAATACTTGTTACTGCCTACACTATGTGTGTCTTTGTAGCGCCTTCTTGGTAAAGCAAAATCTTTCTCCCAAATTTTTTTTTTCAGTAAGAATGTTAAATATACTAAACCAAAGAAGTTTAATACCGAGTCTATATACCAATAGAGTCTCTAAGTCTCTAAGCCTTTAAGAGACTTCTAGCCTTCTAGGACTTATAGACTTATAGACTAATAGACTTATTACCGGACCGAGTTTGAGGCACGCCGTGAGATGGTCGTCATGAACTGGAACATCTTTCGTCTTCCGAATTGTTCCGATGGGTCGGAACATGGAAGGGTGGATGACGACGACGGCTGGAACGCGAAACTGTCAGAGCTGTCGAAATGTCACAAGCCTTTTCGTTTGGAAACTGCGCCGTTGTTTGGTACATGGGAAACCACAATGGAACTTCAGGCGGAGGAGTGTGGAAAGGGCCTCAGAGTCGTTTGCTGATGTCATTTGTCATCGCATAGTTGGATATTAGCAAATAATGCGAGAGCTACAAGTGTGTGACTCCAGAGATGGGCAAGAGATTGATGTTGGAACTACTTGGGTGATGCATCGTCCACGCCCTTTCGGGTCTGACTCACTGCCTCTATCTGAGGACGAGGCCGTGTGTATCCGTCCTTGGAAGCAGATCTCTCCAGCGTGTAACGCGGCTAGATGGTGCTGGACGAGCGAGTCAAATATAAGACCTGGAGAGAAGAACCTGTCGATATTCCACCACTTCTCAATTGCCAACGCCCCAATGGATCATCAAGAGTGGACGCGCACCATCAAGAACCGCAACTTCCTCGTCTCCACGCAGAAGGATCTCCTCCCCGTGTCGTTCGTCCAGCGCGTGCTCGACGACCCAGACGTCTTCTGGACGACCGCGAGCTCAGAAGCCGCCACCAAAACTATCATCGAGAACTCGTGCGTCCTCGGCCTGTACGAAGTGCACGATGCCGAAGGATCTCCTGGGCCAACCCGCACGCCCATCGGCATGGCCCGCTTGATTACCGACTACGTCTCATTCGCGTACTTGACGGACGTATTTCTTGTCCAAAAGCATAGGGGACTTGGGCTGGGCAACTGGGTCATCCACTGCGTGCGCGACGTCGCGCTGCGCATCCCGGACCTGCGATGGTTGATGCTGATGACGGGCAGCGAGGCGGCACAGAGACTGTACCAGCGCGAGTTTGGCATGTCGCCGCTGGCCGAGCACGACCATCTGGTCGCCATGGGCGCGCGCAAGGTGGCGCTGCAGGCGGTGGGGTCCAGGGCACCAAATACGGGGGAGACAGGGGCCTAGGATGGCGACATCATATGGTCGCTGGGAGACTACGGCCTGCCATCGACGCCCAGCACACAGAGGGTGTGCGGCGACTTGTAATGATGATTAGCTGCGCTGTTTCGGGCCTAGTGCGCGCCGGCGCTGTCCCCATTTTCTTTATCGGCACCAACTACTAGACGCGACTGGAAGTCCATACGACATACCATTATGTATACATAGCACACCATGGCCGCCTCACATTTATTAATCTGCGCTCCGCTCCCGCCCGGCGAGCCTGTTTCTCCATCGCCCATCCTTCCTCTGTCTCCACTGCGGTGTCGCCCGAGCGTGTTGTGAAGCCTCCCACTGCATCCACCTCTTGCGCGTCTTCGCCGTTTCACAATCCGCATACCCACCCGGAGGACTGCTATATATTTTGACAGCAGGTGCTCCAAGATGGCCAGTATCATGTACAACTCGCCCGAATCACCCCCCAGCGACATGCAATCGTCACACGGCGTGAAGCGAAGGCGCTCCGAGTCCGCGCCATTGACCCCTCCACTCGCGCCAAACGACCCCGAGGGCGCTCGCATCCTGAGCCGGGGCGTCCACGTCCTGTCCACTGCTGCGACTGCTCTCTCGCAGGTCACCATTCTGTACCAGAGCGACCACGTTGCGCGGAATGGGCTCCTCCGCGCTGTCGAGTGTGCGACCAGGGTCAATGAAGCGGGGGGGAAGCTCATCATCTGCGGCGTCGGCAAGAGCGGGCTCGTGGCGCGCAAAATGGTGGCCACGATGAAGAGTCTGGGGTTGGGGAGTTCTTTTCTGCATGCCGCTGAAGCTATACATGGAGACTTGGGCGACATCAGGCCTGTATGACGACCGCCTCCGCTCTCTTATAGACGTCTCCTGACAACCCCACAGACTGATGCCTTATTGTTCATTTCCTTCTCAGGCAAGACACCTGAGCTTCTGCATCTCCTCCACCATGTTCCCCAGTCGACCCCCATCATGGCCATTACAGCCCACACCAAGGTGGCCGAGTGCCCCATCTTGCGTGACCGGCTGGATGCCATTCTGCTCCCAGCACCCATACACGAGCCCGAGGAGGTCTCATTCGGCGTGTGTGCTCCAACTACATCGACTACCGTGGCCATTGCCATTGGAGACATGCTGGCCCTGACCGTCGCGGAGGCCATGCACAGAGAGGAGACGCGGGGAGTCTTTCAGAAGAACCATCCAGGGGGCGCAATAGGAGCAAGAGTACAGGGAAAAGAAGGCCACGCAGAAGAATCTACAAAGAGGAAGAAAAATAAGACAACATCTTGACGAATCTTTTGGCCGCCTTGGTAGACTGGTTTCCCCTGGACAGACTCCAAAGAATATACACGTGAAGAAGACTGCCCGCCAGCCCAGTGCCTTATATAGACATGATACCCATGAGTCTATGAAGAATATGTTTATTTCTGCTTTTTGTGTTTTCCTTTTTGCATTCCGAGGTTCTTAACGCCAAATCGGCACCCTGTCATGTGACACGCAGCGGCTGCGAACATTCACGGTCTTGGCATGGAGACTCCACAATACAACGAAGCTGAATCGGAACAATAGCTGCGCCGCTCGCCTTTGCACAGGACTGCCTGCGCACTTCTTGGCACTGGTGTTCACTGCGCAGGCAGGTACTTGAAGTTTGGCTTTCTTCTTCTCGCACCAACGCCGTCGAACATAAACTCTCGCACCACCACTGCCCCCAGACGCCAGAGTTAAGACGTACACCTACAATACCTGCTCGACGACTATCTTCCCAGCTCTGTCTGCCGCATCACATCGCTCGCAGCACTTACAGAAGTTTTAGCAGTCTTCGACATTTTATAACCCCACCTCCATCTCTCTTTCCTCCTTACCCACCTCGTCATTTTCTTTCCAATCACCATGAACACCATCTTGAAGCTCGGCAAGGCCACCCGCAGCACCATGGCCCGCATCAATGGCAAGGTCACTTCCGGCATCACCATGAAGTCCCCTCGCAAGATCATCGGCGACAAGTCGCCCGTGCCTGCTACCAGGGGACTGCCACTGCGCGTCTTGGAGCAGTTCCACTTCCCGAAGAGCAAGGCCAAAGGCCTGAGGGTTCTCCCTGCTACCCCGCCGTCCCCGACTCCGAAGAAGAAGGGAAGTCGTCCGGGGACGCCGTTTGTTGTGCAGATCGAGAGGCGAGTTAAGAAGAAGCCGGGAGTCCTTGAGGTGTTGGGATTTCAGCGAGAGCAAGAGCAAGCTCAGCTTGGTGTAAGTCCTCCTCAGTATGATGTCGATGACAAGGCTAACTAAGTCGCAGCAGCATGAGGTCGCGCAGTCAGTCGTGCCTCCGCAGTTCACAACACCAGTGCCCCTCACAGCACTATCGAAGCCGCTTCCCGCAGAGCAGCAACAGGTCCTCGCCAACCTCCAACCGCTAGGCCCAGCAATGAAGCACAGCGCTGAAGCCCTCCAGCGCGCGGGCGCCGCGAGAAATATTGCGGCCTTCACACAAGTCTGCGCAGATGCTGGAGAGGCCTATATCAAGCCGACCCTCCTCGCTACCAGGACCTTCAACCTTCCGAAAAAGGACCAAGAGGGCTTTCGCCAGGCTTTAGACTGGCCGCTCGAGGAAATCGCCGCCGTCTATCGCCAGATCGACAATGCGTACGAGTACCCCGAGGCCGTGGATAATTGGATCAAGGCGGTTAGGGTTATTATGAATACCCTGGGTACGAGGGACTGGCTCGGGGCCGCTCCAGTGCTGCCACAGCCGGCTACTGTACAGCTTCCTCCCCAGCCGTCCCCCGCAGAGCTCCCACCCCAGCCATCCACCACAGAAATTCTTCTCCAACCCTCCACCGACTTCCCCCCACCCCTGGAATCCATCCCCGCCCCTCAACCCACCAACCCAGACCCCTCCGGCGACATCGAGATGAGCGACGCCGACGCCGACCCAGACGCCGACCCAGACGCCGACCCCAACCCAGACCCCCACGCCAACGACCCCTGGATCGACAACTCAACCTGGGACGACACCACAACGCCCGAAATCCGCTTCTTCCGCTCCATCTGCGACGTCGCCGACGACTCCCTCCCCTCCCTCATAACCACCTTCCTAACCGAACTCACCACCCAGCGACTCCCATCCGCAAAGACATGCTCCGAGCTCGTCGCCGCGTTGCTGCTGCCGTTGCGGTTGGTAGAAGCGGAGCGGCCGCCGCATACGCTGATGTATGCGGCGTGGGAGAAGCAGGGTAGGGAGTGGTTGGAGGAGGTGGGGAAGTTGGGGTTTGGAGAGGCGGTGGAGGGGCTTTGGGGGGATGTGGTTGTGCGGGAGGGGGTTGGGGGGTTTGCGTACTTCAACCATGAGTGGGTGAAGGCGGTTAGGTGTGCGTTGGCGGAGGTTTATGGGTGGTGTGTGGATGGTGGGATTAGGGTTGATGAGGGTGGTTTGCCTGTGGTTTAGGGGTGGAGAGGGGGTAGGATCAGTTGGTTGTGGTTGTGGTTGTGGGTTTGGGGTCTTAGGGGTTGTTCTTTACTGGGTTGGGGAGGGGTGGTCATCTTTGCTGGGTATTGCTGGATTGGTGGGGACTTGGTGTTAAATCTGAGGAGGAAGGGTATTGGATTCTGGGTTGAATTTCCTTGGATCTAATTTTGCGTAGCATAGTGCGGAGGATATCATAGCGCGTTTCCCAAATTTTAGTCATTTTGGAGTGGGCTTTTGCCATTCCCTATCCAATCCTTTTAGCATTAGCGTTTAACATGGACATGGGCAGAATGATATCCGAATTCATGTCTTTTTAAGTATGACGAGCTTATGAGGTAGAGATCAATTAATATCCGGAAATAATATAAACATCAATGTCGAAGCTTATGATGTGTATTTCGACGTCTGCTTGCCGATTCAAGTGCTGGGACCTGACTTTTGGTATGTGGATTATAGGATGTAGGGTTTCAGTTGTGCTTGTAACGTAACCGGCAAGCGAGCGGCCCAGGCAAGCGAGCGGCCCACCTCGTCAACCTTTTACACCTTTGCAGCAATCTACCGCAACAACGCAACAAGATAATATTAATATAGTAAATATCCAAGATTAAGCAGTATCTGCAGCGCGCTTCTCGCACGTTCGTGAGTTATGGCCCATCTCTCTGCAGCGTGTGCAGCGTGCTAAAGCCTGCCGGCTCACACCTGATCGCACCTTGCCCTGACGTGTTTCTCCCTCTATCTGCTGCTCAACCTCCTTTTAAGCAATAATATCCTCTCCCTCTGCCTTTGTTAAGGTGCCTCGCTTCTGGATCTGCTTCTTTTTGCGCGTTTTACGCTCTGTGGCAGCCTTATTTACTCTTTCAAGACTTGCAATCTGCTCGCGCATAAGCACAGCTAAGTGTACCATCACCTCAGCGCCCTTTTTGAGCTGATCAAGCGCTGCAATAATGGAGGTAGGTAATGAGCTCTAATGCCTCTGTATCCGCTCACGGATCAACGTTGATTGAGTATCTAATTCGAGCACGTTGCTAGGCGTTTTAGCTTCCCAGGTGGTGGCCTCCAGCGCAGGTGGTGTTGGCGTACGAAGCTTCACATCAAGCTTAGATATTACCACCTCTAGATTAATTGGGACTAGGCCAGCGCCTCGAAAGCTTGCGCAGATATTGTCCTTTGTAGTTACCTGATCGTAGGCAGCGCGGAAGGCTGGTAGGAATTCAAGCTTAGTGATGTAATTGATGCCGTCGCGGATCAGGCTCTCAATCTAACGCCTATACCCATGCTTCAGCAGCAAGAAGTAGCCCATATCAAGTGGCTGCAGGAGGTGCAACGAATAAGGCAGTATACAGAGAGTATAGATATTATTCTCCTTGCAGATATCTTGAAAGTTGACTAAGTTATAGCTCCTATAGCTATTAAAGATAAGCAGCCAACGCGCTCTAACCTTCCTGCCCTCTATATGCTTAATGAAGTGCTTCAGCCAATCAACTCCTATCTCATTGGTTGTCCAGCCGTTATCGCTGAGTGTAATAGCCCAATCGCGTAGTATATCGTTGCCCTCGTACTAAGCAGAGAGGTGGTACTGGCCAGCAAAGATGATAAATGGTAGGATCAGCCACCCAGCAGCATTGATTCCCTAGATTATACTGACCCACTTACAATTGCCTAGCTGTATAGCCTTTAGCCGGCTACGTCTCTCTAAGCTAGTAACAACAAGGTGAGACGATATCTTGCCCATAAGGAAGCTAGCTTTATTAAAGTTATAGGTATCCTCATCACAGATACTATACTGCGCCTTGGTACGCTGCACGAGCTCAAACTAGGCCTTAATAGCCTTAGGATCCTTACAGAGGGCTCTCTGTTGATTGTATGGTCGGTTGAATTGTGTAGTAAGGCTTTCTGTTTGGTTGACAAAGTTCCTAGGCCACTTCTCGCCCACCTAGCCAGCGCCGCGCTCAGCAAGCAGCTTATTTGCCATTTCTCGTACAGCACCTAGAGAGGGCGAAAAGCCTCGCGAATCTAGGTCAAGTATATATCCAACAATAACCTCCTCTTCTAGCTTGGTAAGCTTCTTTGATTTGGGCTCACAATTGCGTCGTGTAGTAATTCCAGCGCGTCGTTGTTGTACTGTTGTTCGGGGGACGTTATAGGTTCGTACAGCCTCTCGCACACTCTCAATCTGATTCTGATTAACAGCTGAGATAGCTAGGAAGATATCTGCTTCGTTGCAGGGCAATTGAGTTGCAGTTGGTGGAGCCATTGTAGTTGATAGGTGACGCGTCGCGAAAAGTTGACGAGGTGGGCCGCTCGCTTGCCTGGGCCGCTCGCTTGCCGGTTACGTTATCGCTGGAGATGTTCTGAGTTGTATGTGGTACACGCAAAACAATACCCCGATTGATGTCTTTTTAGGCATGGAGAGCTTGAGAGACATAGATACGTTGAATTCCCGAATCCAGGTGAACATTGTTGTGTAAGCCCATACTAGGTGTTTTGACAGGGGATTTGTGATCGATGTGCGTCTGTCTGATCTGTGGAGAGGGGAATTTAGGAAGTGGGTCTAGGCTTGTTTTGTGTCGCCGGAGGTGTGCCTGGTTATATATAACAAACAGTTCAGACGTCTCCAACCAGTTCTTTTTCGATCCTCCTACCCCATAGTCCCACCACCCCCATAGAACCAAGCCCTTATCTCCCCACCCGTTCACCCTCTCCCCTCCACCCTCCTGCTCATCCACGATAAGCTCACCACCCCTCCGCCGTCCCGGAAATCTCAGACCCACCGCCCGTATCGCAATAGGCCCAGATCTATGCAGGAACGACACACAGCGGGAGCCCGATGAGCTGGAACCATGGCGGAGTGGTCGCGTGGTTGCTTGCAGGTAGTGCTTGCATGTAGGACTTGCAGGTAGTGTTTGCAAGTACTGATTGGACGGGTATTGGCCAGTCGACAGCTAGTTCAGGCACACGCGAGATATTGCATGGGGCGCGATAGGAGGAGCTTGGCGCGAAGGGGGGGGATCGCCGAGTTGTATGTTGAGTATAGTATAATCAAGGGTTCAAGATGACATGAATGGGTGTTTGGGATGGGTTTGGGAGGGATGGTTAGGGGGGATGTATTGGGTTCGGGGTATAGGATGTTGGGAGAGGAGTGTGGTTGGTGGGATTTTGAGGGGATATGGATAGATTGGATATTCGAGTATGGATGGTTGTGTGTGGTTGTTTAATTAGGGGTGCGTTGAGGTCTGATGGGCAGGTAGGCTGGAAGATGCCACTTGTTCTGCACCTCGTTGGGCGACAGCAATACAGTGTATGTGTGTAGGGAAGCCCGCGCCCGAAGAGCAGTAGGTATAGATAAGCTTTCCCTGAAGCAAACTTTCCAACACGACTCCATACACGACCATTTCGGTCATCACATCATGAGGGCAGCGGAGAAGTTGGGCCATCTAAGCATTGAAGTGTATATACATAAGCCGTTACATCTCGTTTATTACCCATGGCTGCTTCCATCCCACATCCACCGGCCCATTACCAAATCTCTACGAATCCGGCACAGCAGCAATAGCCTCAATCTCAATCAAAAAGTCTCCGGGTAACTTCCCCACCTGAACTGCAGTCCTCCCAGGCTTGGGGCTCGGAAGCATAGCACCATACACCGCATTCATCGCCGCATAGTCACCCATATCCGCGAGGTACACCGTCGTCTTCATGACATAATCCCACGATGTACCAGCCTCGGCAAGAGTCACGCCAATGTTCTTGATAACTTGCGCCTATGGGTGAGGTGATTAGAAATGTGCATTAGTGTGGAAGAAGACGATTCAGCGGAAGTTTGAGGGAGGACTCACGGTTTGGGCCTCGATTCCGCCGGTGACGATGCTGCCGTTGAAGGACGGGACGGTGCCGGAGGTGAAGACTATACCTTTTGTCGTGTATGCTCCACTTGCTACATTCGTGTTAAATCACAGGTCAATCTCGTTTCCAGAGAATCAAGCGTACATAGAATAGGTCCCTGGGTTCCGAGGTATGTTACAACAGGCTGCTCGGCGAGCTTCGGTGTGGGTACTGCAAGGACTGTAGTGGTTGCCACTAGGAAAGTGGCGAAGAGAGATGTGAACCGGACCATTTTGATACGGATTAAGAAGGATCAAGAGAGAGAAGAAATGATGTGGTTGATAGTCTGTTGATCACGTTTACAACGGAAGGGTCCTGCATTTTATAGCTCATAGCTTTTGCTGTCGGTCAAACGAACAATTCTGCGTCTTGGTATCCCAACTATCAGAAAACACCCCAACTCTTGGTATTCTGCTGATGAACAGTGTCGGGGGTCGAGAGTTTGGTCGGCACACTGCACTCTGCATCGGATGCGTAGCTGGGCGTGCCAATAGTGGGTCTAAGACATTAGCATACCGACTTTCAGAACCTGCGGATCCTTCACCCGACACAATCTTTATCGTTGGTAATACCTCGGACCTCGTGGCCGGAGGCCCAGGGAAATGGTTACTGGATCAGTGTCTCTTGCCAAGGGATTCTTGATAATTCTTGCGGATTGCAACTATTTGTCGATTTGAAAGCAGTTCAATGCGGGGTCGGGTCGTGGGATGTAGTCAGTATACGATATCTCGGGTGCCGAAAGGGGAAGGTCGGAGTTGATTAAATGTTAGTGGGGCCTATGCAAAGGGCGCACGAAAAGAAAGATAGAGAGCATGTCGAAACTTGGCGCCCAGGCGCGTTGCTATTATAGTTGAAATGCGAATGCAATGCGAACGCTACAGGAGCTAAGTGACGTATGCACCGATAAAGATTTTGATAAGTTTAGTCTTCGCAAAGGGAATTGTTGTGTTATCGATCGGTTCTATTCGGAGGCCCGTTATCGGGCAACGTATCACTTGCCCTGCTCATTAGCTGTGGAAATAGTTCCAACAACCCCGTACGGAGGACCGTTGTCAAGAAACGCCTCGCTTCACTTGTTCATTAGCCGTATATGTACTAGCGGACCGGGTGTTTTCAAGTTCCCGCAACAGCAAACCATGCAATGAACGTTAAACCTTGCGAGAACTGAAGAAAATTCAATCGATGTCGTCGCCGTCGCCTCGAAGGAACTGCCAAGCCACCGAATTCGAATTGACCCGCAGAATCGTGGACTGGTGTCGTATGCCGTCGGCTCAAGCTCAAGACGTAAGACGAGAGTTGGATAGCCGTACCCTGGTAACGGCGAGGATCCGAGTGGTGTGACTTTGTGCGCCCTATGGAACAACATCTGCTTCTGTATGTCTTCTTTACTAGAGAAGCCCATGTATAGCCAAGCGTGGAGACGTGAACCTAGCATGCCACCCAATGAGTGGCAGACATGTTGTCGGTACTGTCGTTATCGTTCCCTACGCTGATCCTCCACACTAGGGTGTATCGACAAATAACCTCCACACTACACTCCACGTTTGCCGTCTACTACTGCATAGACATGCTAGACAGGGCTATCCGGCATTTGTGAGTGGAATATTGACCTTCAAGATACCCCATCTTCGAAGTTTTCTCGCACCTTGGCAAGGGTGCCTCCTTATCGCAACAACTTGAGTTGTCCAGACGGGGTGGTCGTGATAGTAGCGCTCGATTCTCGGCGGAACAGAAATGTGATCCTTGCTGAGCAGGCCGCTGCCATTATCAATCCGTGCTCGAACTGTCAGGTAAGCGGCCGCATTGTAGAACCCAAGGTTGTACTTGAACGAGCGACGGCCGCCTGACATCCCCGCCCTTCATCTTACACAACTCCTTCTGTTCTATCCATTGCCTCTCTATCATGAAGGGCCTCTTCGCCACTTCGTCGGTTGCGCTATCTTTGGCCAGCAGGACTGTCTCAAGCCCCTTGAATGGTCGTTCAGATCCTATCATATTCGTTGGTCCATTCACGGTTACATCGGATTCTGTTCATAATGTCCATGTCGAATATGGTGACAAGGCCTTCGAGGGTGAGGTTCGCGTTGTACATGGTGGCTGTGACATGACCGAGGTTCACCACATGCACCATGAACTCGGGACCACCTTCATTCGGCGAGAGGCCCAACCTGAACGATTTGTATGGGTTGTACCCGACAACGCGGTGCACGGCGGTTGCCTACATGCGTACTCCGGACCAAACCTCATCGGCCGATCAGCTCCAATCACGGTCTCGAGGAATATCCGAAAGCGCGAAGATATTGCGGAAATCGCGGATGCGAGCGGGCCCTGGTTTGACGGTGTGGCATACATGCAGTCCAAGACAAATAATGCCTCTTTCGTCGCAGTCGCAAAGAGTAGGAAAATTGCTATTGTCGGTGGGGGGATGGCAGGATTGTTGACCAGTCTTCTCCTCGATTCCGTGGGTATCAAAGATTGGCATATTACCGAGTCGAGCCAGCGTGTTGGGGGCCGCATTCGTACCAAGTATCTTGCTGGAACCACTCCAGATCAGTACCAATACCAGGAGATGGGACCTATGAGGTTCCCAGTCTCGGTCACATATGCCGACACGAACGAGACGCTTGATATCCAGGATCACAAGATGGTCTTCCAGCTCGGAGACGTTCTTAACGCAATGAACGGCAACGCCAGTGATCTTGCTGTGAAGTTCATTCCATGGATCCAGAGCTCCCCAAATGTGCCCGCCAACTCGAATGGGTTCAGACTTCCCAATGGCCGCATCCCGAGTGCCGCGCAGATTAGAGCCAACTCCTCGTACAGATACCCAGCTGCGAATGCTTCCAACCCTGAAGAGGCCGCATTCGCTCTTGAGGCAGTCGAAGAGCTGCTCGATGAGTCGCCAGAGCGGCTACGAAATGCCTCCCAAAACATCTTCGCTGCCCACAAAGAAGCCATCGCGAAAGGGTTATTCCACTGGAGCGAAGCGGCGTACCTGAGGTACTATCTAAACTTGTCTAGTGACACCGTCGACTTTGTGGCTGGTGCGGGTAATAGCCCACAATGGGATATCTATGACTCTGTGTACTTTGCTGCCACAACTTGGAGGACCATTGACAAAGGTCTTGAGTCTCTCCCGCGCGCTTTCATGCCCCACGTTCGAGACAGGACCACCTTTGGGCGCAAGATCACCGGAATAGCGCACGATGAAGAGACTAACAAGGTGACCCTTTCGTGGCGGAAAGATCCATTCGCCCAGGAGGTTGAGACTGAGGAGTACGATTATGCGGTCGTGGCTGTACCGTTCTCCAAGGTCAGACTTTGGAAACTCCCCAAGTACTCTTCTCTTCTGTCTCGTGCCATCACGACCATGAACTATCAACAGTCATGTAAAATAGCACTGCATTACAAGACCAGATTCTGGGAACATTTGAGTCCTCCCATCATTGGCGGCTGCGGCTCGACTGACATTGCTGGTATCGGATCCGTTTGCTACCCGGCATATGAGATCAACTCCACAAGAGGGGGTGTCCTCCTAGCATCCTATTCGAGCGGTACGCCGGCCCGTTCTTTGGCTGCGCTGAGTACCCAGGATCATGTCGGCATGGTTCAGCGTGCGATGGTAGAGGTCCATGGGGCTGTGGCGGATGAGCAGTTCACTGGCGCATACGACCGTCAATGCTGGGAGGTTGATGAGCACCAGGCTGGCGCATGGGCTTCCCCATTTCTCGGGCAGCAAGACCTGTACTTGCCGGCGTATTATAAGACAGAGTTCAACACCATCTTCATTGGTGAGCATACCAGCTACACCCACGCTTGGATCTTTTCTGCTCTTGACTCCGCCGTTCGCGGTACCGCTCAATTGTTGCTAGACATGGGCCTTGTGGATGAAGCAAAGGAAGTTGTCGAGACCTGGATGGGCCGATGGATCCATATTTAGGAGGTCCCATCTGGAAGAAGACGAAAGTTTGAATGGTATTATAAATAGATTCGCCACGGCTCACGACAAGATTTAAATATAATGACAGACGATTTGCTTGATAGTAGCGATTTCTTTCTCTAAATTGAAGGCGTGCGTGAGTGAAGAGTGAAGAGGTGTGGGAAGAAAGACGTTGGGTCACGACATTGGGGGTTCCAAGGTTCTGTCCAACTCGTAAAACTCTAGTCCTATTTGGGAAGGGTTCCGGATTCGTCATCGGGGCACCTTCCATTTCTGTTTACTTTAACCCTCCAACACCAAGCCCATCTCATCCCCAACTACTCGATTGTCTCGGAAACGGAGTTCTATTGGGATCCTCATATCATAGCATACTTATCCCCCGTCACTAACGGATCGACAAGCTCAACTAAGAATCTCTCCGACTTCCCCTTTTTAACCATCATGTTCGGCATCTGCCAGCCCATAAGCTCCCCAACGCCCCCAGTAGGACCAATTGGCACAACACCAGCGTCCGTCATGCTAAATTTCTTCTGCTCGAGACCTTTTGCGCCCATGCCCGGGATCCAGCTCAACAGCCCGCCAGAGTCCGCGATATTATGCCCCAGTTTAGCTGCAACATCCACGCCGAAGCTGGAGCCGGCGACCGGAACTTGCGAGTTGATCTCCCATGCTGTGTTAGTGCTCCCAGCAACAATGTCGCCTAGGACATAGATGCCTGCTACATCCGGTCCGCCATCGCCTTTGACCCTAAAATACGCATCGCGCGTGATAACCCGTCCCGTTCCATCCAACCAGGTCTTGGGTAGGAATTCACTGTTGATCTTGCTCGGGCCTCGTGCATCGATAAACATGTCCACGGTCTTTTGGGTCCCAGTGGAGAGTTCGACCGCGGTGCTTGCTCCAAAAGGCGTCGCCTCTTTAACCTTCGTGTCGATGAGAACCTCCACTCCAAGGACTTCGAGGAGTTTCTTCGCCTTTGCGCCCGTGGCAGGTTTTCGTTTTGGGAGTACCTCCCCAACAACTGTGACCTTGATCTGGGGATATGCGGATGCAATCTCACCGGCAGTTTCGACACCAACCGGACCAGCTCCCGCTATGAGTACCGTTCGGGCCTGTGGTAATAATTCTTGCGTATTCTTCAAGGCCCCCGCTGAAACTTCATGGTCATCATGTAATGTCCAGAGTGAAGAAGCAGAGGTTGTTCCTGTACAAATGAAAAGAGCATCATATTGGACTTCCTTCCTCTCCCCTCCAGGCGTGCTGATGGACACTAGATGCGTTGCTGGGGAAATCGCGACCGCTTTTCCCAAGAGGTGCGTACAAGATTTGCCGTATTGATCGAAAAATTCGGAAATCGGCCGAAAGATCTTATCACTTGGGATAGCGCCAGGTTTGGTGAGTGCTCGAGGTGCGGCAACTTTAAAAAAGAAGTGAGTGTTTGGCGATACAAGAGTTATGTGATACACAGGCGAGTTGGGAATCTTCTTTAGGAGCGGGACGACTTGGCGCTGAAGGTAGTGTATAATATTCAGGCCGGCAAAGTTTCCGCCCAAAATGACGACCTCGTACGTCGATGCCATTGCTGTCGAGAATCGGGATTATGCGGATCAGAGAAGAGGGGGCGAGGTGGTGAGTAGAGGTATATAAACATATTGAGGCGGTGTTGTCTCAAGGTCCTCCTCCTACAATACTAACGATGTTTGGGGCGTAACGTAGATACTAAGCGAGCCGTCCAACCAAGCGAGCCGTCCACCTCACCAACTTTTCGCGACGCGTCACCCATCAACTACAATGGCTCCACCAACTACAACTCAACAGCCTTCCAATGAAGCAGATATCTTCCTAGCTATGTTAGCAATCAATCAGAATCAGATTCAGAGCGAGCGAGAGGCTGTATGACTATATAATGTCCCCTGAGCGATGCTGCGCAACTGATGCGCTGGAACTACTACACAACGTGATTATAAGCCTAATTCAAAAAAGCTTACCAAGATAGAAGAGGAGGTGATTGAGAGATATATCCTTAACATGGATTCGCAAGGATTTGCACCCTCTCTAGCTATTATATAAGATATAGCGAATAAGCTACTTACTAAGTATACTAGTGGACAGGTTAGTAGAGACTAGCTAAAGAACTTTATTAACTAGACTGTAAGCCTTAAGATATAATACAACTAACTATATAATTAACAGAGAGCCCTCTATAAGGATCCTAAGGCTATTAAGGCCTAGTTTAAGCTTATATAGCGTACTAAAGCGCAGTATAGTATCTGTAATAAGGATACCTATAACTTTAATAAAGCTAGCTTCCTTATAGGTAAGATATTATCTTACCTTATTATTACTAGCTTAGAGAGATATAGCTGGCTAAAGGCTATACAGCTAGGCAATTATAAGTAGGTTAGTGTAATCTAGGGAATCAATGCTGCTAGGTAGCTAATCCCACTATTTATTATCTTTATAGGCTAGTACTACCTCTCTACCTAGTATAAGGGTAGTAATATACTATATAATTAGGCTATTACAGTTAGTAATAATGGCTGGATAACTAACAAGATAGGAGTTAAGTAGCTAAAGCACTTTATTAAGTATATAGAGGGTAGGAAGGTTAGGGTATATTAGCTACTTATCTTTAATAGCTATAAGAGCTACTACTTACTTAACTTCTAAGAACTCTATAAGGAGAATAATATCTATACTCTCTATATACTACCTTATTTATTATACCTCCTGCAGCTACTTAATATAGGCTACTTCTTACTACTAAAGTATAGGTATAGGCATTAGATTAAGAGCCTAATCTACAATGGTATTAATTATATTACTAAGCTCAAATTCCTACTAGCCTTCTACGCTGCCTATAATTAGGTAACTATAAAGGATAATATCTGTGTAAGCTTTTAAGGCGCTGGCCTAGTCCTAATTAATCTAGAGGTGGTAATATTAAAGCTTAATGTGAAGCTTCGTACGCTAACACCACCTACACTAGAGGCCACTACCTAGGAAGCTAAAACGCCTAGCAACGCGCTTGAATTAGAGGCTTAATTAACATTAATCTATAAGCAGATACAGAGGTATTAGAGCTTATTACCTACCTCTATTATTGCAGCGCTTAATCAGCTCAAAAAGGGTACTAAGGTAATAGTGCACTTAGCTGTGCTTATGCGTAAGTAGATTGCAAGTCTTAAAAGAGCAAATAAGGCTGCTATAGAGCATAAAAAGTGTAAAAAGAAGTAGATTCAGAAGCAAGGCACTTTGACAAAGGCAGATGGAGAGGATATTATTGCTTAAAAGGAGGTTAAGCAGCAGCTAGAGGGGGAAACGCGTTAAGGCAAGGCACGATTAGGAGTGAGCCAGTGGGCTTTAGCACGCTGCACACGCTGCAGAGAGATAGGCCATAACTCATAAACGTGCGAGAAGCGCGCTGTAGATACTTCTTAATCTAGGATAGTTTCTATATTAATATTATCTTGTTGCGTTGTTGAGATAGATCGCTGCAAAGGTGGAGAAGGTTGGTAAGGTGGACGGCTCGCTTAGTTGGACGGCTCGCTTAGTATCTACGTTAGTTGATAACACCCTTTCAAGATTTTCTCCCTGCCAATTGCACCTTTTGAGAATCCTCTAGCTTGGGGATGGTGTTGGTAGCGAGTAGTAAGATTCATTCTCACGTTGCTGGTTGGTAGGGCTCACACGAGGCCACCAATAGTCCAGCTCATTTGCGACACTCACATCTACGCGCCAGGTCTCGTGCGAGAGCTTCGCGCGTTGTGGGCTGAGACGAATATTAGTGGACTTGAAATACATGAAGCGTACAAGAGATGTATGTGGATTCCAGGAAACGCATGTTTAAAGGGCCAGAATCAAAGCTGATTCTCTGGTGGTTGATGGAGGTGAGGGTTCAAAATGAGGCCTTCAGTCAGCACAGAAACCGCAAACAGGAGACAGCACGTGATATAGCCGCTGGATCCTTCCCGCTCTCTTGACTTCTCTCCTCACTCATCCTACAACTCTGCAGGCATGTCCCCAACATGCTTCACAAATCCAAGCTTTAATTACCCGAGCACCCAGAAAGCAATGGAAAATCTCCGCAGAAGTCTTGTTACGAATTCACTATCATGATCACCTTCCTAATCCAGTCAAGCGGCTTGATTGCCCCGGGCTCTACGAGAAGCTCGTATTTATTGAGGAATAGGCGAAAAATAGGGCCTGTGCGCACCCCACCCATATCGATACCAATCCACACAACCTCAATTTTTTGATAATATTTTTGCTTGAGGCTCTAGGTAATGTATATTTTTATATATATCACGATTTTTTTGGTGGATCAAAAGGCCCGTGCGCGTGCAGAATCAGATTTTGTCCCAAAACGTCACCTTTTCACCCACCTCTCCTCCATCACTGCTATCCTATCTATCCACAACGTACAAGCTTGTGAAATATCTCAATCTCTTTAGAATTACCTTCCCATCTCTCTCATCTCATCTATAGAAGTCGTTGTCACCTTCAGATTTGAGAATTCTCCTCACAATATTCAGCACATTGTTAATCCAGCGATTAATCTGTTCTTAAGGGAGAGCTTCCTATTCAGTAAACTAATGCCTCCAGTAATCCTCCTCACATTAAGAGGGCTCAAAGTCCTTTGTAATATAATGCTAGATCTAAGGCTAGGTATGTTCCTCTGCGTTTACATTAGGTGAATGCCCTAGCTAAGGAAGCTTCTTAATGTGATAGACACTAAGATAGTTACTAGCAATCCTAGAGGTGTAGGCAGGTGCTCTATCCTTAAGGAGGAGAGGTTCTTTACCCTTCTTCTTCAACTTATCTATCCAAGGCTTGATAAGAGGCTTAAGGACTTCTTCTTAGTGGCGGAATCCATTAATACCTCCCTATATTTAATTACTATAAGTATACTCTAGATCCTTCCTCTATGCCTTGCTCCTACTATTGACGTTAGGGTCTCCTATTAACTATAGTACCCATTAAGCAACAGCTACCTTTACCTCCCTATCTTGACGTTATATTACGTTCTCTTTATTAAGATCTTTCTTAGCTTATATAGCTATCTCCTTTGTTTCTTTGCAGTAGATATAGTAAGGGCCCTTCTCTCTATAGGTGAATGCCCCCTAGAATTGCAGGGTACAGGCAGGTTAAATTTTCTCTCGTTTAACGTCCTTGTAATACTCTTCTCCCTCCCTACACCAAGCCCTTTTTATACCCTATTAATTACTAGCTTGTACAGGTATCTTATCTGTATATATAACTCTTCTAAAGTTGAATCCTTTGTTATCACCTTCTTTATCTTTATTAGGATTGTAAGCCAGTACCTATTTAAAGCGTTTTTTCTTCTCTGCAGCAGTCAGAGGAGGACGGAAACCAGGCTTTCTCCGTAAGTATCCAGCTTCGTACATAATGTTTTTGAATAAGGAGACAGAGATAGACTCCATCACGCCTTTGAAATTGCCTTTGTTGACTGCCAGCTTGCTCTCCTACTTATAGTAGCGGCAGTCTTGCATTATGATACAGATAATCTCATCCTTCTAGGCCTAGGTAAGAAGCTTAGGCCAACCACGTCCTATATTATCCTTATATAATTAAGGATCATCTAAAGGCAACCTAGAAGTCTCTGCGCACTCCTTTGTGCGTATAATAAGCTTTGATATAGTACCCTACTCAACCCCTAACAGTGCTGCAGTAGAGCGCTGGGACGCATTTCCGTGGGTAGTCGCTCCGACAGCGAATGCGCGCTGAATGGGGTCAAGCTCCCTCCGGGGAGTTTTATAGCATCTTTCTTTATGCACCTTATATTTGTACGGCTTGCGGCGATTAATTTGAGCCATTATTTATGAGATTTGGATAATAATTGAGGTAGATACACGTGGTTGAGTTGATGAGACGCGTCGGGGAAGTGATCAGGGGTAATCTTCGGGTTTCGCCTATTCCTCAATAAATACGAGCTCCTCGTACGACCTGTGTTGCTGCGGTCGCCTGCAACCGCACGAACACCCCACGAATATCTTTTTTGAGCCGTCATCGACCCCGCTGACAATTTCGAGTCCGAATTCGAAGCAATCTCCAGAACTTGAAAATACACATGGAGGATTGAGGTAAGCTGACTTCAAGCCGCTCTGTACTGCTGCAGCGTTTCAAGTTGAGTTTACATGACTTGGCAGGTACAACCTACCTGCAGGATACATGTGCAACCATAGTGCGTTACCAGTTCAACGGCGGAGCCAAGGCGCGGGCAAAAATAGTCTTGGGGGTACCCAAAAGTGGCGCCAAATCAAGCACAGATGAGGAGAAGATGAGCCCGCTCACAGGGATGTTATCAAATCCATCTACGGACCTGGGCCACCGAGGGACGGATAAATTGAATGGTGCTGCACGAAAAGCCGAATGTTCTGTCCGATCAAAATCCTTCTCTCGATACACAGCTGTTGTTTTAGGACCTGTCTTCGTTATGATGTCCATCCTTTTCTTGTTGAAGTCGGCGGTGGCGTTTGCACCGCTGTTGTCGACATTGGTTGAGGCGCGTCCCAAGGCGTATCAAATTCCATCGTTATTAGATGCAACGACTGAGGAATTGGCTGCGGGGTTGGAAGGAAAACATTTTACTAGCGTTGACCTGGTCGAGGTGAGTATATTCTTATTACGAGACTTGCGTTGTACATCTAACCATTGAGGAGGCGTACGTGAAGCGTATTTTAGAAGTCAATGCTACTCTTCACATGGTGGTAGAAATCAACCCAGACGCAATTGCAATTGCCAAAGAGCTCGACCAAGAACGAAAGCATGGCAAATCTCGAGGGTATGCACAAGACCTATTGTCTAAGCCATTGACCTAACGTCTATGAAAGCCCTCTTCATGGACTACCTATTCTTATCAAGAACAACATTGCGACGAAAGACAAAATGAACAACACAGCTGGATCATATGCTCTGCTTGGTGCCAAAGTACCCCGCGATGCAACCGTCGCCGCGAGGCTCAGAAGTGCTGGCGCAATCATTCTAGGAAAGTCCAACCTAAGCCAATGGGCCAACTTCAGGTCCTCAAACTCTTCCAACGGTTGGTCTGCCCACGGCGGCCAAACGTATGGTGCCTACTACCCTGGACAGGACCCTTCAGGCTCTTCGTCAGGGTCTGGTGTGTCTGCATCTCTCGGACTTGCTGTGGCAACTCTAGGTACCGAAACTGATGGCTCAATTGTGAGCCCTTCCGAATTGAACAACATTGTCGGTATTAAACCTACTGTGGGATTGACCTCCCGATCTCTCGTTATTCCAATCTCAGAGCACCAAGACACTGTTGGTCCTATGGCGAGAACAGTTAAAGATGCCGCCTATCTGCTGCAAGCCATCGCAGGTGAGGATTCAAACGACAATTACACCTCCACCATCCCGTTCAAGCATGGGAAACTTCCGGACTACGTCAAGGCGTGCAAATTGAATGCGCTATTAGGGAAACGCATCGGCGTCCCGCGTAATAACATTGGGAGTGTTGAATCTAACGGCGCCCCCGTTATTGATGCATTCGAAGCTGCTCTGGATATCCTCCGCAAAGCAGGTGCTGTTATCGTTGACAACACAAACTATACAGCTTGGGATCAGTACATCGAGAGCCCTGCCGAAGGTTATGTTCTCAATGCTGACTTCGTGGCTAATCTGGAAACATACCTCTCTCAACTTACATCCAACCCCAACCAGGTCAAAACACTAGCAGACGTCCGTGCTTTTACCCAGAAGTTCAAACCAGAGGAGTATCCCTCCCGAAACACGGCTACGTGGGACGAAGGACTCAGCCTCAACTTTACAAACAAAGATTTCACATTCTGGCAATACTACCAAGACGACCTCTTCTTTGGCGGCGAAGGCGGTCTCCTCGGCGCCTTGAAAAGATATAACCTCGACGCAGTGGTTCTTCCCACACAGGACTCGTCTAGCATATCTGCCATTATAGGAGCGCCTATTGTCACTGTTCCGCTTGGTTCTTGGCCGTCCGGAACAAAGGTTGTCAAGAATAGGAGGGGTACGCTCAACGCTACTGCGCCTAACATTCCCTTCGGTATCGCGTTTGCGGGCGCACATTGGTCAGAGGCAGACCTTATTGGGTATGCATATGCATTTGAGCAAAGAACGAATGTCAGGCAGAAGGTCAAGCCTTACCTTCTGCCCAGGACGGAGTTGAAAGATGTTGTGAAGAAATAGGAAGATAACATGACAAGGGTAGAGATATCGGGTTACCGGAACATGCCGATGCAGCGGAATGATGGTAATAATTAATGGTCGTATACTTAATAGATGATAATGGTGCCTTACTTCTCCATTACTTATTTCTTCACAGTCGATTCCGACGATCAGGGCGTGGGCATCGTCAGCGGTGTCAGCGAGACCCTGGGACCTCACAGTGGGGCGCCGGTTGAGAAAGGCACCGCTTCGTGCTCTGTGTAAGAACAAACGAACCGAGCGCCGAGTTTCGGGAGTCCTCCCCCTCACCAAAACAAGATAATATTAACTTGCGCAAAACTATTGCACAGTACAACACAAAAATATTATCTCTTAAATCTTTCTATAGTAACAGAGTATTAGCCACTCTACATTATTAAGAAAGATCTAAGTTTGAAGCTGTTGTTCTTGTGAAGACATCTTTGTTGAAGTTCGCGCGAAGAGTTTTGGTTAGGACTCAATAAAGACGAGCTCCTCGTACCTCGTACGTCCCTTGTGAATGAGCAAGCCGTCGTTTTTGGTGCGAACGACGAACGAGGGGTGCATCAATAGAGAGAGTTGATTGGCGCCCTATTGCGTCACTAGGGTCCAAGGGTGGTCGAAAGTTTTGTGCCCCACCTTGAAGCGGATTATTTATCAACAACAAAAAGCGCATGCTAAAACCAACCACAGTCCTCTCCCGTGTGATAATTCCTCGATACCTCTCACTTAGCTTCTGGAGGTCTATCACTCTCCCATACCGCAAAATGGCAGGTCTACCTTCCACATACGATGGTTTGTTCCCATCTTACTCTTCACCCGCAGTCAGCAATAAACTGACAGCAACATCACAGGCGCCATTCATATCGCCGTGATTGGAGGCACCGGAATCCAATCCCTCCCCGGCTTCACTCTTGCCGCGACCCTCACCGTCGACACGCCATGGGGTCCTCCCTCCTCGCCCATTTCCGTCCTCCACCACGAGAATGACGGGGGCCAGTCAACCCCCGTCGCGTTCCTCTCCCGCCACGGCCTCCACCACGAATTTGCCCCGCACGAAGTCAAAAACCAGGCTAATATCGCCGCCCTCCGCTCCCTCGGCGTCCGCACAATCATCGCCTTCTCGGCGGTAGGAAGTTTGCAAGAGGAAATCCGGCCCCGAGACTTCGTTGTCCCAGACCAGATCATCGACCGCACCAAGGGCATCCGGCCCTTCACCTTCTTCGAGGGCGGCATGGTTGGTCACGTTGGCTTTGGAGACCCCTTCGATGCGGGCCTCGCCAAGGTTGTGCAGAAATGCGGGCATGCGCTGGAAGGCGATGGTGTGCGTCTACATGATTCGGGGACTCTCATCTGCATGGAAGGCCCGCAGTTTTCTACCCGCGCTGAATCAAATCTTTATCGGTCCTGGGGCGGCTCTGTAATCAACATGTCTGCACTCCCTGAAGCTAAACTCGCGCGCGAGGCCGAAATCTCATACCAAATGATCTGTATGGCGACGGACTATGACTGCTGGCGGAATGTTGATGGGGAGGATGTCAATGTTACAATGGTGATGGCGCATATGAAAGCGAATGCGGAGAATGCGAGACGGTTTGTGGGTGCCGTGCTGAATGAGTTGACGAAGAAGGAGCATGAAGTGCAGGTGCAGGCGAAGCATTTGGAAGGGCAGATGAAGTGGATGGGGGCCATGACAAAGAAGGAGGGGAGGTGGGGAGAGGCGGAGAAGAAGCTTGGGTGGTTGTTTCCCGGGTATTTTGATTAGGAGATGATCTTTGAGGAGGTAATGGAGTTCTATAGATTGGAAAAGCGATATGTGAATAGTTGATGGGATAAATGGGGGAGACAGGCATGGTAGTCGTAGATTGTTCCTGCTTCACTTCGAGTGCCTTCCTCACATAATACTCAACCGAAATTTAGTAAGAAAACCTTAATCTTAAATAGACGACGCATGGACTTGGGAGGGCTGAGAAAAGCACCTTGACGCACTAACAGTATGTAGCCCAACTGGATGTGGGTATGAAGTACTCATTAAGTGATCCATCAGGGCTGAGAGCCCTGAGGCCCACATACACGCGAGCTGTCAAAGTCAACATCATCGACGATGGGTGAAAAAATAGAGCGGTGTAGCTCGATAGTTTCAACATGCGAGGAAGCTGGGAAAAGAAAGCCCAACAAATTGTCCGTGGGAAGGAACACGTGAAGGTCTGTGGTGGGTCTACGAAGCCAGGGCCCACTACCACCGAGGGAGAAATATTTTCCTTGGGGAAATATTCTACATCTCTGCCATTACCTGGTCATGGGATTCTTTCTTGTGTAGATCGAGAACTACATTTTAGACAATTTATCAAGAATAACAGCGACTTCATGACGACTCCACTGGCCCCCCCAAACGATATCCCACCTCCGTATTGTGCAAAGATTCCACCCAAAGTTGCGTGGCCACAGAAAAGCAACACCTGCATCAAGTCAAACAAGGTAATGCATGACGCGTCTCATTTCAAAATTTAAATATTGACATTGCCTTCCAGCTCATCACCCCGTTTCTTCCTCCATCTTCCTTCATATCACTCATCGGCCATATCAGCAACCTCCCTTTTGAGCTTCGCGACCAAATCTACACCTACGCTGTCACGTACCTCGGCCCGATCCGATGCCGTGCCCCCTTCCTCAGCCACGTCACAGAGGCGCATCATGAACCCACCGCCTCAACGGCGATATTTCTGACAAATAGGAAGAAGCCAGAGGGTATGAGCGAACCTATGTGGAGGGAAGTTATCAGGTGCTTTTACAAGGCGAATGACTTTGAAATCGATGTGGACTTTTTGAGGGGCTTTTTGGAGGATAAGTGGTTTGGGGTTGGGGAAGTTAGGAAGTTGATTAGGGGGGTGATTACCATCGTCTTCCCGTCTTCTCCTGACCCCTCTCTCTCTTCAAAGGTTACCCCATCTATTCTCAACAGTTATCTCGATCAGCTCCTCTCCGTTCAGAATAAGAATGTGGTGTTTCGTTTTGCGGTCTTGCCTTGGAAGGTGCAGGAAGAGTTTTCAAACATCTCGTATCGGAATTGGTATTATAGTGTTGGGCTGGAGCAGGTAGCGAGAAGGGAAAGATTGGTGCTGACGATGGGGCCGATTTGGTGGGAGTTGGTGGAGAGAGGGTGGAGGGTGGAGGTGGCAGGCTTTGGGGATTGGTTGTGGGAAGAATGGGGGAGTGAGAAGAGATGTAAGGCAAGTTGAGAAAGATAAATGAGAACAATATAGGAAAGGGATCTGGGAGGTACCCTTCACAAATGTATTCAGTAAATACGTACATTGACGCTTGAAATATATGGCAATATGGCTCTACAACCTCCTATGCACGTGCAGCAGAAGCGTTACCGCGGAACCGACCTACAGCCTTCCTACCGGTGGCGAGACTGAATATCCACTGCCCAAACAGTCGTACTACCTCCCGGCCGAGGGGCTTGCCCCGAAAGGCAATTGCACTAACAACAAAGAAGTACAGGACTGACGTAAAGGCAAATTGTAACCATAGTGTCTGAGTGAATGCTCCACCACAACCAGCTCCCGTCCCCAACGCGAGCACCAGCATGAAGATGGAGGTGAAGATGATCCATCGTCGAAACGTGGGTTTGTTGTAAATATTTTGCATTAGGTCATCAACTCTGTTTTCGGCTGGCTCATCTTCTATTCCAGGTGGCTTGTTGCTTGATGTTATATGAGAAGGAACAAGTTCAATTTGGTCTCCTGTGGGAGCCTGAGTCGGAAGTGGTGGAGAGACTCTGTGACTGGGATTCGCAGGGAGTTGCAATTCGGGGTCTGTGGTGCTTAAGTGAGCTAAGTACCATACGAAGCGGGTGATGTCTTACGAGATGTTTCCAAACCCTGCCCATCTGCAGATCGGTGCTCTTCTCGAACCTCTACACTTCTCATCAGTAATTGAGCCCAGATACTTGATTTCTACTAACCGCTGAGCGTTTCAATCAAGGCAAAAACTGGAAGTACCAAGAGTATCAAAGGAACCATCTGGCCGAGGCCCATCTCCAACTCAATCGAGTGGGAGCTCCATATCAGAATTGTTCTAGTCAGGCCATAGGCTCCCATAAACAGAATGCTGGCGATTGTGCTGATGAATGATGCGTTGAACTCTATAAAGACTAGCACAGCCATCCGGTAAGCTGAAACCCGTGTGGTATTCTCAGGAATGCTGCGAGTCCGACGCCATCCTGCTACTGCTTGGTTATGTTTTTGTGCCATGGCCAGTCGCCTCCGGTCGCCCGTAGGGATTGGGGAAAGATAGAGCGGCATAAGTCTTTTGAAGTATGCATATATCAGGTATATAATGATGAAAATCATTTGCATCAGTTCAAGAAACCCTTTGCGTTTATCAAATGTTATGTTTCTCACATGACAGTAGAATGAGCTGTCGACAGGGCCGGTCAATGAAGTGAGGATGAGAGAGGGACTGATCAAGGAGGCAATCAGTAACATCCCAAAGACTCGCAAGTGACGCAGCCACGCATAACATCGGAGATATCTGATGTGCTGTTCTTTAGCTCTAGGACAGAGCACAGGCGTGGTGCGGAAGTACATACCGTTGGAGTACAGCAATAGTCGCAAGGTGAGTTGTACAAGAAAACCATGCTAACGCTGCGACTGTGGACTGAGAATAGCTGGAGATGTCGCATTTTTGAAATCCAGCGATTAAAATAGCCAGTCCAGTGACGAGTTGCTGGTCACTAAGTGACAGCACAAACTTTTCTAATGCATCTTCTAGTCGATCTTGTTGTGCTTTAGTCCTATGAATATCCGACAGAAAGACTTCATCTGCCCGACCCAGACTAACGCCTGGGAGAATGCGCTTGAAGTAACCGAATACAATGGCTGCGAGAGTGAAGAACGCAGACGCGAGGATTGACACTACAACCTAAATGTCATCCGAATTAGTGTCTGCCGATTAGTCATTAATTACAGGAATACGCACACCTATTCCTGCAATATCTGGATCGAATGGATTCTCTTGGGCACAAGGGTACGACTTTCCCTTGCACCGGAAACTTGGACTTGTTGTAACGTTCGAGGAGTTCATCCCTGGTAAGTCCGGTTCTACTTCCAAGATGGAAAACCTCTCAGATCTTTTTATATTTGAGAAATTAACAATGCACGAGTAGAGATGAAGGGACGGTGGTATCCTGGGCCGGCAAGAAGCCTTAAGTGAGAAGTGAGCAGCAAGGCTGAGATTCAACTTCACGAAGACCAACTTCAGCAGCACGACACATAGGGTGGGACCGCAGGATGCACGAAGCCACTTACGCTCATTCCGACGAGTTATCTGTTTGCCATGGACGCCAATCAACGCTATACGGCTGAGATCAGCAGCCACAAGGCTGAAGCTGAAAATGCTGGGAGAGAGAAGACAAGCCTGGTGCTTCCAAGTACGAGAAGAAAAACCAGTCGCTTTGGTTAAACTTTCTCCAATTTCTATTTTGTACATCAGTCTTCTATCAGTACAGGGGGTCCCGTGTGCGTATTCTTCGTCCTAAAACAGAGATGTTATGAAGCATCAATATCTGGCAACTCGTTTAACGCTTGCTCCAAGATATCTATACCCTGAAACATTACCACCTCATCAATGATGAGTGCCGGGCAAACTCTCAGCCTCCCGCCGGAGTATTTTATCAACAGGCCGAGTTGCACTCAAGTACGCTGGGCGCTTACCTGTAGCATGTCCAAGTAGATGAATTTCGTGAAGGTAGATGCCTCTGAACAGGCCTTTTCCCGTGATAGTATCGAGGCATGGAGACTTAAATGTACGGAACCGAGCTTCGAATTTAGCACCGAGAGAAGCGGCGCGAGCTGGTAGAGGTTCGTCCAAGATCAGAGACAGAGAGGCCAGGCCGATGGCACTGGCGAGGGGATTCCCAGAGAAGGTGGAGCCATAGCTGGAATTTAATTCAAAAATTACAACTTATACTGCTGAGATTCTCTGGGTTTGGCCTCCTGTCCAGCTTCTAGAGAAGTCATCACTTCCTTTCTCCCCAGAACAGCCGAGATAGGATACGTTCCTCCAGACAACGATTTCCCCAGAACCACAACGTCTAGTTTGATTCCAGCAGACTGGTAGGATAACAGGTGGCCGGTACGTCCGAGCCCCGCTTGTACCTCATCTGAAATCAAGAGAATGTTGTACCTGTCGCATAGCTCCCTGACACGGACAAGGTATGCATCTGAGGGAGCCAAATAACCTGCATGACCTTACACCAGCTCTATCAAAAAGCGGCAATATCAGTACCGCGAGCTATGGAAGTACATTCTAGGTCTTCGATTGCCCTAAACCTAACACTGATGCTGGCGTACTGTGGACCAACGTTTGACATCTAAGGACCCTGGTCCGATGTATCAGTCTCATCCTTGAATAATAGGATATGACTGACTTTTTGTATACGTATCATCCGTAGAAGCTGACGAAATACTCAGGGGTCGACCGTGAATGCGATTGCCTTATCCTTCTCAATACCCTTTACTCTGCGTCCCCACGCTCTCGCAACCTTGATGGCCGCATCCAAGGCCTCGGCGCCTCCATTGCATTCCATCATTTTATCGAATCCGGTGACTTGGGATAGCTTTCGAGAGAACTGCTGATACTGAGCGTTGGAAACGCTTCTTGACGGCATCGTCAATGTCCGGCATTGCGCCATCATCACAGACACGATTTTTGGGTGACAGTGTCCTTGATTGCAGGCGGAGAAGCCGACATTAAAGTCGATATATTGTTTACCGTCTGCGTCCCAAAGAAACTCGCCTTTGCCTCGTGCTATAATGATCGGGTATGCCGGCATTCCCTTGACACTGTGTTCGTTGATATTGAGAAGGGAATCTGCTGTTGATTGCCGTCCGCCTAGGGGTTCTGAGTCTTGAGATTGAAATTCGGTGTAAGAAACCGTAATGCCTTTTTCGCCGCTTGCGTTGACCGTTGATCCAGTGGAAGTTAACACTGTCGTAGCCATTTCTTGTGGTTGTTGTGAGGAAGATACTCTCAACGATCATGAAGGAGTATTATTTGATGAATTAACTTGCAGTCTTCTGGACCTCTTCATAGGGCGGGGGCATCTCCACGTTCCAGATTTGCGATTGGCCAATGGCAGACTGATCTACAGTTATGCTGCAAGACAGTGGGGGGGGGGGTTATCAGGAGTGGGCCGCCGAGCAGATTGGAGACAGGAAGGGGTTCCGCCAACGATATCTTAAGCAGGAAAGGTACTCGTTATGGGAGGTCAAATGTGAGTAAAAGTAAGGTAGTTTGCAGATGAACAGCGAGATTGACTGGTATCATTTCTCAAATGAAGCCGTCTTAGAGCTCTTGGACAACAGCGGTTTGTGCATGAAGCCATCTACTTTGGAAATCGCTTGCCTTGGTCTCGCTTCAGGTTCTCATTCCAGTATCCCATAGTGGATATCTTTCCAGCTCCTGGCTTTGAATCCCGGTATGCTTCCAACATTTCATCACTATCCTGGCTGGGGGTTGTTCCGCCTTGGAACGGTCTTGGCGCCCACCCACCAACCTTCCTGTCTCTATGGTCATCCTGTAGCTTAGACACATTTACCGCCAACTTCCCTCTACACCCGCGTTGAAAGACTGTCCATAACAAGGTCCTGGTCGGCGCGGGTCGGCCGCCCTCTCTGCTCGTGGTGGAAAGATGCAACGCTACACCACCTTAATACCGTTACATGTCACCTCTAGGCCACACTTACCAAGTTCCTACTGTTGCTTCTGCACCACGTACCCGCAAAACAAGTCAAATCGCTTTGAAGACCTGTATCAATGTTCTGCCTAAATACTAGTTCCTCTTGCCTACGCCCCACCTTTTTAAGCCTCTCCAACCCTTAATTCCTTAAGCATGGACGCCGCTTTGGCAACCCTAGAATCTTAAGATCTTGAGTGTTCTCAGCGAAGATTTCTGTCTGTAGATGTACGTCTCTCGCGCTCTAAAGTTTATACATCCTATACCTGTTGAAGGCAAGAGTATTCGTCTAGGCATGCTTGGCTGGTTAGATGGTTTAGCTTGAGTACTTTCTGATAGCCAACACAAGCCTTCGGGTAGAGCTCTAAAGTATCTTTATGATGATGCTGATGGTGAAACACGTGTCCTAAAGTAAACGCTTGTCAGCATCAAGGGATGCTCTTCCCCCCAACGCCTTCACCAACCCGTCTGAAGAGTACAGTGGTGTCCAAAGTTAATTCGCTTGAAATAAAGCTCTTAATACTAGACCGGAGCAGATGTTCAAGCATTGGTCGATAAATTTGGTCGAAGTATGATCAAGTGTTGCCATTTCTAGATGGTAAGGTGTAACGGTTAATAAGCCAATCCGATTGTAGGATAGCGCCCTTGGCAGAGTGATCAGTATATAGTCAACTTGATAGCCTAGCTACTACAATCAACCCAGCTTCACTCCCCAATTTCTGCCTCCTCATTCCAACCGTAACAGTTATAAGCCTGGGAGCCTTCAAATAGGCTGCAAGTTCAACCAAGCAATATCCAATCGCTAGTTATCTCTTTAATTAACCAATCAACCATGGACGATTCAGACTACACGATCACTAAGTCGTCAGTGATCCTTGACAAGCTAGAGGACTGGCAGACATGGCTGCAGCTCAGAAGGAGCTCAGCTGATCGACATGGACTATGGGAATATGTAGACCCATCTAAGCAAGAGGAGGAACTCAAGAATCTAGCTAATGAGGCTGTAAGCCTTTAGCTAAGTAAGCCAAAGATTGCAGACGTCTACGAAGGAGAAACTAGAGTAGGTACAAAGAAGATAGGAGACCTAGCAAAGGATGCTGCAAGATTCTAGGTCTATCTGTTTATAATAACCTAGTACAACAAGAAGCAGGCTACCAGCCTAGCTAAGGAGAAGAAGATGAAGGACTTTGCAGATGAGATCCAACGTATAATTGCAAAACGTTACCTCTACCTAATTAATGAGTGCAGGACTGCGCGGGAGATGCTGAAGACCCTAAAAAGCTACCTCAGCTAGTTGAACGTAGATTGAGAGTACTCCCTGCTTACCAAATATGAGAAGCTTAAGGTTATTCCCAAGAGAGCAAACCTAGAGGATTAGCTAGCACAGTGGATCCGTCTTATGCTACTGCTTAAGAGCGCTAACCTTCCTAAGGCGTCAGGATACCAACGGCAGAAGGCCTTCCTACTGGCTGTAAAGCCTTATAATAACTTATAGTCAACTACTTAGCAGATGGAACTCCTTAGCGCTGAGCGCAAGGGGCAAGCCTAGACAGAGATAGTAGACCTTATCTCTGAGTACACTGCTTTCTATAGGATAAACTATCCTATAGCAGTATTAATTAGAGGCACCTCTTACATAGCTGCGACACTTAGCGCAGCTATAGGGGGTAGAAACTAGGGCAGTAACTAGGGTGGAAACAAGTAAACCCCTAACTGCTTCTATAAGAAGACTTACTGGTAGAAGGACTATCTATATATTAACCCAGCTATAAGGAATTAGGGATAGAAGCTAAAGCTAGCGATCGAGCTTGTATACAAGGCCCTGCTTGAATTAGACTTATACTAGGGTAAGGCGCTAGCCTAAGCTGCTAAGGAGTATACTAAGGCAGTATTAACAGCTAAGAATAAGAAGAATCAAGGCCTGAGAGACCTTAATGATGACTCTCAGCTATTAGTAATACCTTCTAGATATGCTCTAAAGGTCTTCAACGCAACTATACTTAACGTCCTGCTAACACTGAGTAACCAATGGGTAATAGATCCTGGATTAGATACCTACGTAGCCAACAGCAAGGCCTTTAGATAGGAGACTACCTTAGCTAGTAGCCCCAACGACAAGATTATCACTGGTGGAGAGATTAGATTAATTGAGGAGTGGGGATTAGTAATCCTTGCTATTAATATACCTTATAGCTGTAAGTTAATCCAACTCTGCTAAGTTGTATACGTCCCTGGATTCTATATAAATGTAATAGGCCTATCTAGATATAGGAAGAGTGGTATATACTTTAACTTAGGTAGAAACCTACTATATAAAAAGATATTAGATCAGATTAGGATAGTAGTCAGCCTTGAGTTTACTGGAGGTTACTGGCTAATTAACTCTAATCTAGCTGCTAGGCCTTAGCTGCAGCTAGTACACGTGTTTATAGTAATAGTGAAGAAGACTTTAAAGGAGGATAGAGCTCCACTTTAGGTTATATATAAGGAAGCTTATTAACTATATAGGTACCCTAGCAAGAAGGCTATTAAGAAGCTCCCTGAGAGCGTTAATGGTATTAAGCTTATTAGAGATAGATCTACGCCTATAATAGTAGAGTGTAAGATGTGTATCTATATAAAGCTATATTAGATTGTTAGTAGGAGATTACCTAGAGAACCTATAAGCGCGCCATTTGAGCGACTTAGGATAGACCTAATCCAACTAACAGAGATGAAGGAGCAAGGATATAGAGGAGATAGACTCCTCTTCTATACTATCTATAAGAGCTCAAAGTATTATAAAGGAGAGGGAATTCTAGATAAGACTAAGGCTACCCTTACTTGTGTAGTGAAGAGACTTCTTGCTAAGATCCTTACGCAATATAGTATAAAGGTGAAGCACGTTTATGTGGACTCTAAGAGAGGATATACCAACCTATAGGAGATACTTAAGGACCTTAGGATTATTGCTAAGCGCAGAGCTACTAAGGCTTAATTAGGTCTACCTAAGAGAGCAGGATATACAATTATTACTCTAGTAAGAGTAGTACATATAGAGGCTAACCTACTAAAGGAGCTTGCTACAGAGATTACTTAATTAGTAATCTATATAATTAACTAAACGCCTATAGAGGTACTAGGGTGGAAGACTCTATATAAGGTTGTTTAAGGTGTAAAGCCTATAGTAGCTTACCTTAACGTAATTAGTGCTTAATTGTATGTCCTTAATACTAAGGTTCTACACGGAGACAAGCTGGAATTAAGAGTACTAATTAGCCACCTAGTTAGGTACAACTCAACCAATATCTTTAGGATCTAGATACCCTTATTAAGGAGAGTAATCTATATAAGAGATATTATCTTTGTAAAGGGTGTTATATAGTATAATTAGGAGAATTAGTATAGTAAGAGATTGAGGATAGAAGAGCTGGTAGAGGTGATTAAGCTTAACAAGCTGAGTGACTATACTTAGGAGGTAATCGATTAGCTGCTTAATTGGTCTGTCTGGCAGTTACTAACACTAGGATTAATTGCCCTAGTAAGAGCCCGCAAGGTGTTAGAATCTAGTGAACTATTAGATAATACTATAGATAATACTGGCTGAGATACTCTCCTAACACCAAGCCGCACTCTATCACTAGAAAACAATAATTACGATAATCTTGATCAACCTGATTAGCCTAAGTTAGAACTAGAGCTTAAGACAGAGCTTGAGCTGGAGCTAGAACCTTAGCCTAAGAAGCACGTTGGTAGAAAATAAGTAGCTCCTTAAGACTAGCCTAAAGGATAGGAGATACTGCTAGCAGACGCAGTAGCACTAGATCGAAGCTAGAACAACGCCTTAAGATCTAATGAGATTAGAGGCAGTGTCACTGTGGTAGGGAAGAGATCCTAGAAGCCTCTGAGCCGCCTAGGCTACATAGTGCCTAATAAGAGCTATAGATTCTACGTATAATCGTTCCTTACATAGCTATATCTAACAGCACTATCCTCAGCACTAATAGCTGAGGCACCCTAGTATAAGAGATACTACAATAAGCTACTAGCTACACTAAACTACTTTAAGAATCTTAAGACTTATCTATATAGGAAAGAGTTCTTAGTAGCCTACTAAGAAGAGGTAGATATAATTAAGATAAAGGGCATCTTTAGTAGATTAGTAAGTAATCCAATAGCTAGAGTAGAGATACTGCTACTATAATAGGTATTCTTATATAAGTTTAATAAGGATAGGTACCTATACAAGTTTAAGGCGCACCTAGTTATTTATAGCAACCTCTAATAGAATTGGGATGATATGTATGCTGTAACACTAGCAGCGCGAATTTTCAGGTTCCTAATAGCTATTACTGCTGCGTTTAGCCTTTGGGCATTCCAGTATAATATACAAAATGCCTTCCTAAATATATCTCTTAATCGTCTACTCTATATAAGAGCTCCTAAGGGCTTTGAGGGAGAGCTTAGCTGAATTCTAGAGTTGCTGTTTACCCTCTACAGTCTCTGAGATGCCCTAGCTCTGTAGTACAAGTACCTTATAGTAGTGCTTAATTAAGTAGGACTAAGCAAGGTTGCTAGTATACCCTGTCTCTACACAAGTTGATATCTGATTGTCTTCTTCTTTATTGATAATATTGTGATACTGGTACATCCTAACAATCTTATGCACTAGGAGAGGCTTAAGAAGTAACTCCTTGCTGCGTACGATATAAGAAGCCTAGGAGACCTAAAGTAGTTCCTAGGGATACAAGTTGTATAAGACCTTGCTATAAGAAAGATATAGCTACTGCAAGACTCCTTTATTAATAAGGTAGCAAATAAGTTCAATATTGTAGCATCTATAAAGGCTGCTTAATCAGTGCTAATATATGAATCCTATCTAGCACTAAGCTTAGAGCCGCTAGATATAGATTGGACAAGAGAGTACAACCAGCTCGTAGGATCTATGGCCTTCCTGGTGTTAATGACAAGAGCTAACATAGTATATACCTACTTAGTTTATGCCTAGCACCTGTAGAACCCTAGCTAATAGTACCTATGATTGGTTTGCAAGGCGTAGGAGTATATAGTAGTAATAAGATACCTAGCGCTCTGTGCTACAGGAGATTAAGACGTATACAAGATGTACGTAAGCAGAGATATAGAAGAAGACAAGGGAGACCTATATCTAGGAGAGCCTATCTTCTTTGGGGTATCTGACACAGCCTTTAGCAATAATGTTGATAGCTGGAGAAGCTCTCAGGGGTACCTGTTTAAGCTCTATAGGATGATAATTGACTGGAAGGCAACACTACAGCGCTGCGTCACGAAATCAACCACTGAGGCAGAACTAATTGCCCTATCCTCAGCCTCTACAGAGATGGAATGGTGGAGCAAAGTGTTTAGACTGGTTGACCTTAGGATTGATCAGAGGCCTACACTGTACTGCGATAATCAGTAGACAGTAGGAGCTATTATGAAGAGTGATGAAAAGCTTTACATGAAGCTAAAACACGTGGATATCTATAGTATATAGCTGCGGCAAGAGTACGCAGAAGGACAGATCTACGTTGATTGGAAGCCTACAGCAGAGATGCCTGCTAATGGGCTCACAAAGGCGCTGCTGCGTCTAAAACACCAAGAGTTTGTGAGGCAGCTTGGCATAGAGGATCTATCTGCCCTACTTGCCACAAGCAATCACCCTAATCACGCCTCAGAGGGGGTCCCTGATCCCACTGACCTCAGCCACTAGTACTAGAACCTAGGGGGTGTTATCACACGGAGTATTACGGATTTCCTATTTGGGTATAGTCTATAGCTTCACGGAGTTGTGTTTTGCTTAGAAAACTACACTAATAGGGCTTGTGAGAGCTAGCTTTGGTTCCACTTGCAGCTGGGGGGGTGTGTAATGGTTAACAAGCCAATCCGATTGTAGGATAGCGCCCTTGGCAGAGTGATCAGTATATAGTCAACTTGATAGCCTAGCTACTACAATCAACCCAGCTTCACTCCCCAATTTCTGCCTCCTTGTTCCAACCGTAACATAAGGGTATAAAACTCATGCCCCGTCGGCGGGTATTTCAACGAAACGCTACAACATTCTTTCAGTGGTAAGAAGTACGAGACCTAAGCTTAGCCTCTCTTTTCTCGAAGAGCTTAGACGAGAACAATAGGCTCTAGGCTGCTCATCTGTGAATTACCCGAGAGAGGCGTCAGTCCATGAAGGTAGCAGTCCCCGACCACCGAAAAACAGCGCGCCCCATATCCAGCCTCCCGCAACACGAATGGGATACAACTTCCCTCAAAAGAGCAGATTCGATCTCCCGGCACCGTAGACGATGCCACCCAACCCATGTACCCATTGACCGTGATGCAAAACTTCCGTCCGAAGCAATACCTCTTGAAAACCGGATCGAAGCGAGTTGCGATCTTTGCTTGCCTTTTTGCTTTTGCCATCATCTGCTGTATCCTTACGTATTTGGAGAGAGTCCGCCAGTTCCACGTCGCCCATTTCATCACCCACCTGACCCCCCATCCCCAGTTTGTATTCTTGCTAGGCTCAGCGTGACCATCCGCGGGTGCTTCTCGCTGCATTTCCTTCACATAGTCGTAGAACGCTATGAAGTCCCCGCGCATAGATTGCCACACAGCGAAAACGTTCTCAAGCTCCTCGGGGGCTTCTACTCCTGTGCAATCGGTGTTGAATGCTAGCGTGCGCCAGTAAGCATCATATATGCTTTGCCCTGTCGGGTACCTCTCCAGAGCTGTCACCAGTGCCCAGCACTCATCGTCCCACGCTTCCATGGCAGACAACGAACTGTACAGCTTTTCTAAATCCTGCAGGCTGGGCGAGGGTACCATCCATGGAGTCGCCTGAACAACGGTCTTAACTGTATCAAAGGTTCTGCAATGGAGCGCTAGTTTCTGTGGATACTACTCAGGTTTGGTATGCGATATTCGAAAAATTGCATTCACTCACATTGGTTGGAGAAACTCGCCAATTTTTTGACAGGCTTTGAGTCAACCCATCGTTCTGGAAACCCTCGCATAGCGCCTTGGGCACAGGTCCGCCGCCTGTCCAATCTGGTACCCACGAAGGTATGTTGTCGGCGTGACGACCGCTGTCCACGTAGCACAGTAGATTTGCCCCCCAAGATTCTCGGTTTCTCATGCTTATAATAGCAATCATGGTTTGGATCTTGGCGATGCTTTCCTTGTAGTCGATAATATCGGTGCTGACATTTGAGGAGAGCCCAACGAGAGCGAAGATCTTGTCATGAGCTTGTGTTGCCTTGAATGCCCTCGTCTTTACCAAAAGCTGAAGGATTGTTAAATGCTTACCAGTATCAAGCAAAGATTTCAAATACCACAGCTCTCGGACCGGGGAACGGACAGCGATCTCTGAAACCCCGTCGTATGGTGTATTGGCCTCCTCCGCATCCTGGAGAAAACGAACCTTGTCCCCCAGGGCCCCAATAGCGAGTAGAATATCTCGGCTAATAACTTCGGACCCGCACTGAAAGATACACGCTCTTCCGACGATAAGCTCTTGGATAATCCAGACGCGAAAGAAATACGGCTTGCACAGTATCTTGAATAAAGCTGCCCAATCTGGGTGGTCGAGTTCTGGGAGACCGAGCTTGTCATTCTGCGCAAAGTTTACAACGAGTTCGTCACCGAGAGATGGTGGTCCAAACCGTTCGTGTATATCCCTCAAAAGCGTGAATCCCGCCGCATCCGTATCAGTTGCTTCACCAAGCCACGCGATGACGAGATAAGCCCTCTGGTAGATCTCCCGCATTATCCCCACTTGGACTGATTTTTCATCAGTGTTAGCCTGGTTGATGCACACTGCATCGACCCAAAGGGGAGTGACCCGCCCATCCTCGCGGAACTGCCAGAGCGCAGCGTGCAGGCTTTCAGTGATGACGAGTCGTTGGCCTTCGCAAGAAATAGTCCTCGTACGGGTGGGGTCCCCCCAAGTGTAGGAGAGAGCATTGTAAATGAATTCTTGGTCTAGGGATTTCTCCACAAGGCTGCAACGTATTGGGTCGTCACCCATTCCAGGCCCAAGTTGCAAAAGACGGATCATATGGTTCGAGAGGGTCGAGTCGTAAAGATACGTATCTGGTAGTGAATGCTGGCGGAGGTCCTGATTCTCGGTTAAATGTTGCGGGCAAGGCATCGCCACCCGTAGCTTCTTGTCTCGAGCACATTGAAAACAATGCTGTGCTGATAAGCTGGTCGTCATGTTCTCGAGGTCGAAGCAAGGCGGAAGACGAGAACAAATTGGTAATATACGGTAGAAGGTGAGGGGGAAAGACTGTCACAGCTACCACACATGAAAAGAGGACGACGCTTTATTGGAGCTGCCGAGCTGCCAGCTTGACGGTATAATCCGTCTATGCCCCTGAGTAGTGGCTGATTTGGTGCGGCTGAGACCGTGTCTAGGAATCGCTCATTGGTTGACACTCACGACGAGAACGCGGACCATCGCGGAATCAGCCCCAATACAAAAAGAAAACAGTATTTCTAATATAACCTTATTCTCCTTCAAGTAGACTATAGGACTGGCTGGTTTCAAAACTGTACGGAGGTGCCTTTCAAAAGTTCTTGCCCGCCCGCCAAGCCAGATCAATGCGCCACAACCCCGATTCGGAGGTTGCTCCGAGCTGACGTGGCCTTTGCTCTTCAACCTCATTTCCTTGAGCTCTGTACTCTGTACAATACTGATTAATCCAACCTTTCTATACAATGGTTCATCATGATAATGCTACTCATGCTTTAATTGTTGCTCTTAAGGCTTCTGGCAAAACAACTCATGAGATTATTGGCCTTACTGGGATATCAAAACGAACTATTAATGCAACATTTGCACGAGCAATTGACTGAGGCTTTGATCCACACGAACGACCATTGAAGCTTAAGGATAAGCATATTGAAGACGCCCCTCGATCTGGCCGGCCATCTAAGCAGGACGAAGCTACAGAGAGGATCATCAATCTTGTACGCCGTGATCGCTATGGACGTGAGAGGGCTTGTGCTGATCTTGCTGGTGCACTTAGTCAAGAAGGGTTCAATATCTCAGCTGCTACAGTATGGAGAGTACTCAGAAAGGTAGGCTTCAGGAAGACAAAGCCAACGAGGAAGCCTGGGTTAACGAAACAGATGAAGAAGGCTCGCCTTGAGTGGTGTCTCCAACATAAAGACTGGACGATAGAGGACTGGAAGAATGTAATCTGGTCTGATGAGACATCTGTTGTTCTCCTTCACAGGCGTGGTGGGTACAGGATATGGCGGAAGGCTGATGAAGCCTTTGTTCAAAGCTGTATCCGTGAGAGATGGAAGGGCTATTCTGAATTTATGTTTTGGGGCTGCTTTTCGTACACTACTAAAGGTCCTTGTCACTGCTGGATACCAGAAACAAAGAAAGAGAAGGAGGATGCTGCTGCTAGAATTGATGAGCTAAATAAAGAGCTTAAGCCTATTCTTAAAGAGCAGTGGGAGCTTGAGACTGGAATGCGCCATCTTGGACTACGTAATAAGCCTGGGAAGCAGCCACAATGGAGGTGGAATAAGAAGAATGGAAAGCTAGGACGAGGCAAAGGCTCTGGTATTGACTGGTATAGATACCAGTCAGTAATTCTACTTCCAAAGCTACTCCCTTTTGCGAAGCAATGTATAGCTGTACAGCCAGGTACAGTTGTTCAAGAAGATAAGGCACCTGCTCATGATCACTATGCGCAGAACTATATATATAGCCTGCAAGGCGTTAAGAAGCTACTTTGGTGTGGTAACTCGCCAGACTTGAACGCTATTGAGCCTTGCTGGCCATGGATGAAAAGGTATACTACAAAGAAAGGTGCACCAAAGAGCAGGGCAGAGGCAATCCGTGCGTGGGAGCAGTGTTGGAAAGATCTACCTCAAGAAAAGATACAAGCCTGGATTGAGCGTATTCCTGTACATATACAAAAGATTATTGAGCTTGAAGGAGGCAATGAATATAAAGAAGGTAGAGATATAGGTAGAATTCAATGAGATCGGAGCAACCTCCGAATCGGGGTTGTGGCGCATTGATCTGGCTTGGCGGGCGGGCAAGAACTTTTGAAAGGCACCTCCGTAGCAACATGTGCTATGGACTCACAATTGATGGTATTTGCTTGCCTGCAACACCATGCTCCTTCCGAGTCATTCCACATATTCGATCAGGGCAGATTGGAAAATACCAACATATGTAACACAAAGCTTTAGATAGGTTATTACAATGATCCTTCAACGTTTTGTGTTCATGGAGATAACGACAAGTCCGGTATTCAGCAGTGTTCCTTTGTTCAACTTTCGTTCTAACCATCTCGAACATCTGCTTTCGTATTTCCTTCGTCATCATTTAAAAATGGCCTCCACGCACAGGCGACCCTCGGTCGGGGAAACGCCATCCGATATAAAGGCGTTGGCCTACACAACCAAGAACAACGACGACGCCGAGGCAAACGTGGTCATCGACGATGAAGACTATACGCCAAGCACGCATCTGAAAAAAAAGCTCGTCCGGAAGTTTGACCTTTTCATGACTCCCACTCTGTGGTTTATGTGCGTCCTTGCTTATGCAGATCGTAACAACGTAACTGATCCACCCCCGTCACGTGACCAAACCAGATGATCTGACAACTACAGAGAGTAATGCAAGGGCAGCGGGCATGGCCACCGACCTCAATCTCAGTGATGCAAGTAAGCTCCACAACTTTGGCTAAATCTCTAAAGACGTTGGATTTACTTGGATGCTTAAGATTGCTCCTTATCTCCATCTTCTTCACCAGTTACTTGGTGTTCGAAATCCCGTCAAATATGATCCTGGCACGCTGCTCACCATCATACCGTTTACCTGATCTGATGGTCGCTCGGGGTGCCATTATCGCCGGCATGTCGCAAGCCAAGAATTACCACGGAATTCTCGTGTGTCGGTTCTTCTTGGGGATCATTGGGTCTGGGTGCATGATAGCCCCGTTTCCTTGTGCTTAAGAGTTTAGTTCTGGTGATGTAACCAGTCATGCCTGGTATTATGTATGTAGTTTCATGTTGGTATACTGGGCATGAGATCAAGAGGTTTTCCCAAACATTGAGAATGGCTCAAGCTGATTTGGGCAGGAAAACGGTTCTCCATCTTCCTCACCGCCCTCTGTATTGCGGCTGCCGCCAGTGGCATACTTTCCAGGGCCATCATCTCAGGCCTTGGAGGTTCGCGTGGAATAGAGAGATAGCGATGGCTGTTCCTGCTTGAAGGTGAGCAACTCTGTTGGAATTCAGTTGCATCGAATGCTCACATATCTGCATATAGGTGTTATTACAGTGGAAGTGGCAGTTGTCTGCCACTTTCTTCTTCTCGACTATCCAGCCAATATTAACCGCCTTTCCCGGCATAGCGTGAACTTGCCACAGCAAGGACCAGATATGACACCCAGGTTACCGTTGCACAAGAGAGCAGAAAGCTCAAGCTGGCCCAAGCTTTGATCGCGGCTCTGCTTGGTTATCGAACCTATTTCTTCATGGCTCACTATCCCTTTGATAATGGAATAGAAACTACAATTACTTTATGTCCACTGTATTTCAGATGAGCATATAGTCTACCAACTTCGAAATGTGAAGGCGCTAATTGTCCATAGAACATCGGATACGCAGGTACAGAGGCACAATAGATGACCGTACCAATCTAGCGCGCGTTATTATCAACGCCTTGAGAGATATTGCTAACGCCTATCTGGGATAGTCGCAACCCTTCTCCCTCGTAGTCGTCTCCCTCTCCTCAGATTACTTCTAGAATCGCCACTGGCACATCACCTGCGGCTTCCTACTCGCATTCATTTCCGGTGTAAGCATCATCATCGCCTTCTACATTTCGGGTTTCTATCGGGCATTTCCCTTGATCCTAACGTGGGGTTCCGAAGTGATCGCCTGGCCGGCTGAAAATCGTACAGTGTCGATTGCTGCTATCAACGCAAGTGGTAACCTAGCAGCCATTTGTGGGAGTTACATGTGGCGGTATTATGAAATCTGAGCCACAGAGGTATAGATGGGACTATTTTACAGATTGAGGGTTTACACCATTAAGAGAATTAATCAGTGTACTAGGACTTGGACGTGGTTGCTCTTTCATTCCAGCTATGTAATATTTGACGACAGGATGCAATGGCATGACCGAAATGTATACTGTGACACGCCCCGTTTCAGAAAACATCACTCTAGTCCCACTCCGACTTCAAGCCGTTTACACCCTCCGGAACCTCGCCCAAAGTTGTGATACGGAAACCCTGTCGCAAGCCCTCTCCGTCGTCGCTCACATCGTAGTCGGAGATGGCTGTATGCGCGGTAACTCTGTTGTCCCATAACGCCACTGTACGGTCATCCCACTTGATGCGGGTCTGAATGTCCTGGCTCTGAGAGATGTGCTGATCGTGCAGTTAGATTATGTCCTTCGCCTGTGCAGAAAGGAGAGACAGACCTTGAAGAGAAGTTTCAAGATCGCATCGGACTCCTCGTCTTTCAGTCCGATGATGCGCTTCGTAAACCCAGGGTTCACAAAGAGTGCTTTCTCCTTGGTCAGCGGATGGATGCGCACAATTGGATGGTTGCTCTTGACTGGATCACGCCTCACGAAGTGGCCATCTCGCTGCGCCCTCTCAGCCTGTGGGAACCCGCTGTGCTCGGCTCGAAGGCCTTCAAGGAAAGACTTCAGTGGCTCCGAGAGACGATCGTAAGCCGCAACCTGCGAGGTCCAGCCAGTGTCGCCACCGGTCTCTGGAACCTCAACCAACGTCAGAAGAGTGATGGCTGGAGGTTGGTGCTCGTATGAGACGTCGGAGTGGTAGCCCGTAGTCGTCAATTTGCTGGCGCTGCGGCCGAGGCGGTAGAGGTTATCTTTGCCAAGGTAGATGGAGTGGAATTCGATGTGGTCCTTGACATGTGCTCCCACCGGCTGACAAAGATTCAGCTCCACTAATGGAAATCATGAGATAGGGGAACCTACATGAACATGAAGCCGGCCAAAGTACTTCCCAAACTCCTTCTGCTTCTCTGGTCCAATGTCCTTGAAGTCTTGATCACGGAAGACGACAACGCCCCGCTCAGCGATGAGCAAGGACAATTCATCCTTTTGCGTGTCGCTCAACAGTGAGAGTTGAAGCCCCGTGATTTCGGTACCGACACGGGGGGTTAGTTTTGTGACTTTGAGAGTGGGGTCGTCTTTCTTCAGTAAATTCAGCTTTGCAGGATCGGCATTGAGCCCCCGATCCAAGAATTCGAAGAGCTCCGTAGGTGGGAATCTGGTGGTAGTATCATATACTGGCAGGTATGCTGCATACTGGGACGCGTTGTGGACTTTACCGTCATAGGCAACGGCGAGTTTGATAGGAGTTCCATCGGATGTGGTCACTTCTTGAGTTTCGGTTACGGAAGCCATGATCGCAGAAACATTGATTACACAGATTCTTCTCTACACATCCTTTCTCTCATCCTTTATACCTGTGGTATGAAGTGCTGATGCCGATCTACCCAGAGCCCTGGAGGGCGGATGCAGCACGATGCGTGTAGAATCCAGCATGAGAGCACGACATTGGTAACCCCGCAGGCACGCAACTTCGCATCAAAACAACGCCATCATCAACCTTCCCTTCTCCAATTCGAGCGATCAAGTCAGATAGAAGCACTCACCATTGACAGCGTCAAATTATGGAGATAAGTCGTTCATTTGGTGATGGGACTATCGGATGATTGCTGCCAAACGAGTTGTAATAGGCAGCGTGCATAGACGGAGACTCACACCCACATATGGTCCCGGACACATATAGCCCCGGGTGGATTTACCAATAGGATAGCGGAGATATGGGGAATTCTACAAGATGGGTACGATGTTACCAAGGCATTGCAAATTGGAACCCTGCCATTCGCAATGGCCAAGCTGCCTCGATTCAACACCAACTCTTGGGAACAGTACATCTCCGCGATAGATGGGGTAGACCACAACCCGGGTGGGTAACGTTCGCAGAGGATATGGAAGGGTATAAATGCAAGGAGTTCTCGATCACCCGGTCTAAACCCGACGAGACTGCATATTTCCCGTCGTTGGTCTGCACTTGAAATTGATTTGCGCACATTGTCAACATGGCCGAAACGGACAAAGATGTTGTGCTTAAAAAATCTGTACCTGGTGAGAAGTATCCTGCAACCTCGTCGTCACTGAAAAGTACAGACAGCAGCGAGCGGCCTGTTCCAGATATTGCACCACTTCAAGAAGATATTCCTCCCCCAACTCTTTCATCGCTGTGGCATAGAGGTCCCAAAAAGGATCCCAATGGTATTGCAACGCAACCTTCAGTCTTTGACGACCCGGGGCAGGCCAAGTTCTTCCAGCCTCGATCGGATTACGAGAATTTGCACCGGTTCGATCCCGGTTTTCGATGGACATGGGGTGAGGAGAAGGTAGGGCAGCGAATAACCCTATATGCGCTATTCTGATGAGATACGCAGAAAGTACTTCGCAAGATTGAATGGCGAATCACAGCTTGGGCAGCCATTGCATTTTTCGCACTCGATCTCGATCGCAGCAACTACTCGCAAGCCAACACTGACAATTTTCTTGGGGACCTTAATTTGAACACAAATGGTACGTGAATAATTTCATGTAATATGGTTAATTGCTTGACAAGATGTAGACTACAACCTGGGAAACACTGTTGCGAAGCTAGCCTTTCTTCTCGCCGAACTCCCGTCGCAGCTGATTAGCAAGAAAATCGGACCCGATAGATGGATCCCAGCACAAATGATTCTCTGGTCCATCGTTGCGTCTTGCCAGTTCTTCCTCACCGGCAAGAAGTCTTACCTGACCTGTAGAGCACTCATCGGTTTGCTCCAGGGTGGTTTCATTCCTGATGTGATCCTGTACATGGTATGTCACCCTTCGTTCATGTGCTTCATGACTGCTAACCTCTTAAGTCTTACTTTTTCAAAGGCACCGAACTCCCTTTCCGTCTAGCCATTTTCTGGATGGCCAATCGGCTCACCGATGTTATAGCTCCACTCCTCGCCTACGGCATCCTCCGTCTCCGAGATTACCACGGCTACGAAGGGTGGCGCTGGCTTTTCCTCATCGAAGGCATCCTCACGCTCGTGATTGGAATCTGGTCGGTCTTCATGATGGCTCCTTCGCCTACTCAGACCAAGTCATGGTGGCGCCCCAAAGGATGGTTCACCGAAAGAGAAGAGAAGATTATGGTCAACAGGATCTTGAGAGATGATCCGAGCAAGGGCGACATGCATAACCGACAAGCGATTACGCTCAAGCTGTTGTGGAAGAGCATGTGTGACTTTGATCTTTGGCCAATATATTTGATCGGGATCACGTTTGGAATTCCAGCGGGACCACCGGATCAGTATCTCACCCTTACACTGAGGCAGTTAGGCTTCGATACATTTGATGCAAATTTGCTGAGTATCCCTGCACAAGTTGGAACCACCATCAACGTATGTCCCTCTCTCAGCCTAAACGTACATTTTCTGACTGAGGTGGTAGATGCTCATCATGACATACATCTCCGAGAGGATCAATCAGCGTTCGTACCTTGGAGTTTTCGTTCAACTCTGGTTCTTACCCTGCATAATCGCCATGTCTGTCATTCCCGGTGACACATCTAAATGGGCTCGTTTCGCAGTCGTGACCGTTCTACTCAGCTACCCCACGCCACATCCAATGCAAGTCGGATGGTGCTCCAGAAACTCAAATACAGTGCGCACCCGTACAGTAAGCGCCGCCTTGTACAATATGGCCGTTCAGCTCCAAGCCATTATATATTCAAACATATACCTCGACGACGACAAGCCACTTTGTAAGTCTTCGGCCTTGCATTCTTGGGCACACGTAACTGAATATCGTAGATCGGCGTGGAAACAGAGTGTTGGTGGGAATCTGCATCTTGAATATTTTTCTCTATCTGTTTGCGAAAGCGTACTATGTGTGGCGAAACAAGCAAAGAGACTCCAAGTGGAAGGCTATGTCGGCGCAGGAGAAGATTGACTATCTAGATACCACCACGGATCAAGGAAGTAAGCGGTTGGACTTTAAATTTGCACATTAGAGGGCCCATTCCTTTTGGAACAACGCTCTGGGCTGGAAGTTGATGGAACGAGATGACATTGGAAGCCGGATGGGATGATCGGCGATGATGGTGATGGAAGGGAATGATCTGCGCCTGTAAGAACCAGTCTGGTATAGCTTGAAATTTTGATCAACGATTCCCGAATAATATTGTGCATCTATCCAAGACGGTTCGGCTTATCACGCTTCCTTAATCCTGCGGAGTTGGATAACTCCGCGACTCTGGCCTTCATATTCTGAACCATGCTTCTCATCTCTTCAACCCCCTTTCCTTCCTGGGGCGGCGGCCCAATGGTTTCGAGGCTGTAGCCCGTCGGTTTGTACCTGTCTCCCTTACTTCCCGGTTTTCTCGCACCGAGGAGCCTCAACAGCATAGCACCAGGGCTCCAAGATGACCAGAGTCCTGGTTGAACATACCAAGGTTGAAACCCACCGTGGCTGAAGTTATACAAGCCGTTCGAATTTGGGGACGGAGAGAGGGACTGGTAGGCAAGGAATGAGGGTCGCGGGAGAGAGAGATGACGGAGAACAAGCTTGCGAGTAGCTACGACGGTGGACAGAACAACAGATAGAACCGGTCCGGGACTTGGAAGGTTGAGACTTTCCCGCATTGTCTTGTCCAGATCAGAACCGATAACCTTACGCAGGAATGTAGTAACAAGAGGGCCCATCTTTTTGGTAGCAGAGTCGACATACACCCTGACGTAATGGTCCCCAGTAGCCGTCGGCTTTGCAACTTCTTTCTCATACTCTTGTGTCCATTCAATGAGCTCTGTGATGAAATGCAATCCATCTTCCCAACCCTCTTCATAGCTCTTCAATGGCGTGTACGGTATTTCCAAGTCTTCGCCAAGATTATAATGAAACAGACCCACGGCGCACTTCTCAACGTCGCTAAGCTTCCGCCATTCTTCCTTGTCAATTACATGTACGATCTCAAGAGCACCATCACCCAAAGTGTGCAGGAGGTCTTTGTCGAGAATCTTTCCCGCTTTGCGATACCGAGCGTGAAGATAGTTCATGCGTGCCACAGCCTGCATGTACCTTTCTGAATCTCGTTTCTGCGTCTGCGATTCGCGAAGAAGGATTTCTGTGTCGGTGGCTCGACGGCCGGCGTTTTTGATGTTGTTCTGCCCTGTCACGGCGAAGAGCTTGGACATTGTGGGTATGCCACCCGCCTACCCAAGTCAACTGACATACAACTTCTCACAATTAGTGGATGAGTACCTTTAGCAGTGCTACACTCCGGGCTTTGTTCATTGCATATGGGAATTCGAGAGATTGGAGTTGCGTGATTATCTCGTAGGCTTCTTGCGTTGTCATACTGGACAATGGTCTTCCGGCTGTTGTGAATGGTAATTGCATTGTGTTTGCTCGGGCGAAACGCAGGCGGTGGACGACGATGAGATATACCGCTGCCAGAATGAAGAATACATGGTGACTCGTAATAAAGCCTGGGGCACCCAGAAGCCCAAACGAGGCTGTGGGAAGATCTTGGACTTTTGGAGGCATTTTAAGGAGAAAGAACGCTGGATATCAGTAATGGCGGTGGTGGAGATGGCACTATATATATTCTCACATCCTTGAGGTGGAACGATAATACACATTTCTTCGATCCAATCGGGCTTGAGTTCTGAGCCGAGGTCTGGCTTTGGCATTGTGTGCCAAGGTACCCACCAAGGCAGTCTGGCCGATACCAAAACATAACTAATCAACAATTTACACCTAAGTCCCATCATCACAAAACTCTTGGGCCATTTGCATCTGCAGCAGAAAGTCTTCCCACAACTTGCTCTCCGTCCCCGTCTTCCCCATGTTTTATGTCACGTCCTTTTCCAGCTGCTCCATCCAGCCATGTTCTATCTGTCCCTGCTTTTCACCCCCATCCCTGATCCACTACTCCTCTTTTTTCTGCGACCATGTTTCGATCTCTTCGTTGTTCATTTCTAAGGCCCTCTGTGTTGCTTAAAATCAACCCTCAATTCATCGGGCAAGATACAAAATCGGTCCGCTATGCTCTCATACTGGAAATGCGACTCTGTCACATGCATCGCAGCACTCAGAGTACGGGCAGGAGGCTAAATATTTCTACCAGTCTTCCATTTTGTGCGCAAAATGCATGTGGAAACTTCAGGTGGTCCCAATCAACTCTGCCTCGTCGACGACGATCAACTGTCCTAAGACCTTCACTGGGAAGAACCGTAGATTCTAGCGCTTATTTAGGCGTTCCATTCGTTGTAGAGGTGACTGATATATACTACAAGTTTGCTTTTCCTTACGTGTCTGCACTCATTGTCTATAATCTGGCGCCAGTTGAACCGAGGCAACCTTTTATATCTAGCTACACGGCTATACCCATGTGACCACGACGGGGGGCCCTCCTTTGACGCCTAAGATTTGCACTTCGGTGCTGGTGGACCTATAGTTCTTTAGTAAGAAGTTTCCCTTAATAAACGCGTTGTGACTGACCGTGCCACATGGTCGGATCAATTTGATCTGGTGAAAGCCAACAGTTGTGGTCGTGCCCGGGCTCAATGAGCTGGACCCATGTGGTGTTTCCACCCATAGCTGTACCCTTCTTCCAACATCCCACCTCGCTGAATCCGTAAAGATCTGTTGTATACTGCTTTTGGCACTTTGCGTCTGCCAGATCCGTGCAGTTACGACACACAAGTGCGGTATTGTAAAAGCCTCCCGTGACCTACAAACAACAACGTTAACATTGGATGACAAGATGATACTCGACGTCGTACCTGATGATGCGGCGCATCTCCACACCACTGGACTCTATCTGGCAGATATATGTCCGAACCATTCATGATATGGTGCTCATGCACATAGCACCCATAGCCGCCGGCCTTGCCCCCTTTGTCCAAGTTTCCGATGCCCATTCTTCCGTATGCGTTTTCAGGCTTGTACACATTTGGATCCAGATCCACCCACGCCCATATAAAACTTGAGTCATTTCCATATCGGCCACGATCATCGTTGAGCATGGAAGAAAGTGTCCAACAGCTGACGTTAAGTTTGGTCCCTCCGCCGAAGCCGAAGGGGTAATCACCCATCAGATCAGCATGTGAGCGGCACACACCACTTGGTTCGGATTGCACGGTGATGTGGTCGGGGAATTTCCGTTGTCGGGTTGTTAGCGAGAGCAGGGAGGTCAGAATAGAGCCGAGTGGAGCCATAATGTTGGGACTGCAGGTTGAGCTATTGGTACCATCATCATCAAAGCAGAAGGCAATAGCTCTCTCTTATACTCGCTCTTCCCAACAATCTCACATCGCAATTTGAAATGAGTAGGGAGGATGCCTGATGATTTTCAATGTATACATATTGTTGTGGGTTGACATGTCTTTCATGTGCACAAGGCATTCCATGAATTGCGGCGTAGATTAATCTCCATGCTTATTTCTACTGTAAACTTTACTCTAAGCTGTATTGGAAGGATTGTAGCTCATGTATTGGTGCATAGAAAGCTTAGCCTAATATTATGATCGGCGGGGTAACTCGCACGAGACTCCACTCCGACAGAGTCACGGGAAGCACATAAGATGTAAACAGATGGAAAGAATAATTCCGGGGAATGGATGCTTGGATGATCAAATGATAATTCAGATGCACAGCTGATTGATTGTTAGTACGGCGGTGGCGGTATTGACAGAACCCCGGCTGAGTCATGTTATCCGCGATAACGAATCACGTGATCGTGAGTGCATCACGTCCATGTAAAGAGAGAGCCCGTAGCAGTCATTCTGGGTACCTTTGCTGCCTAATATATCTCCAATTTGATCACGAGATGTTTATTGGCTGAAAGCACATGGGCAATTTCACTTACCACGGACTTGCGACCAGGTGATTAGGCACACTGTGAAGGTACTTGAGAAAACAAGAGACCTCGTACCTTCAAAAAGGCCAGTGTTGAAGGATCTGAGGGAACCCTATCCAGCTGATCTTGTGAAAGGAAGTGTATTATATCTGCTCTCTCTGCTTAGGTGCCGTCTTCCAGGGTCTCAGCCTGAAAACAGTAATTTCGTTCAGTCTTTCAACCCATCGACGTCACTTTTCGGTGACTTGTGTGCAGTTGAGCGTGCGTAAGATGTCACTTCCTTCAATTTGAACAGAAGGCAGCCCCTGGACTGTGTTTGGGATGGGGATATTGCTGGTATTGATCGCCTCTCGTTCCGTGGAAAAATTAGGAAAGCGCGTTGAATGCAGCGGTGTCCTTCTATGAATTGGGGTGATCCGTCTTAACCCCAAGCTATCAAGACTAGAGAGTGCATGGGAAGGTTGGAAGATACATTTAAATGATTGGAGAAATTTATTCACAACAGAATGAACTGACATTAATGCCTTTCCTCAAACCATTACTGGAGGCCCATATATGTGCCCTTTGTTCTACACAGAAACCATATCGAGAGCATCAATACTAATACCAGGGCTCAAATACCCAGTCGATGTCTTCCCACTGATGACGCTAATCTTCAAGATCTGGTAGCTACTCGTGCTTGCAATCCAAGCACTAGCCGGCACTGTATACTCATAAATGTAGTTGTTGCCACGATACGTTCCAACAGTCAAAGACCTGGTATCTCCCTGTCCCTTATCGCTCTGCAACGCTGCACTCCAGCTGTTCACTCCAATGGCCGGTCGCCCGCCCTGCTGCCCCTCCGTTACACCGATTCTGATTTTCGCACCAAGAGCCAATTGCGCAGTGGTAAGCTTAAAGTATACCAGATGATCGTTATTAATGTCTTTCCACATGTAGCCCGGGAAGCCACTATTCGGGGTCGTGCCGACGATGAAGTTGGGGGCATCCCATGCAGCGAGACGAGTGTCAGAGGGATGCATGTAAGTCGGCTTCATCGGTGTGTCTTGAAAGTTGAGGAAACCCTTGGGGGTCCCGTCCCACTCGCCGATACGCCAGATTGCTGTGGTGTCCGCAGGGTCGACACAGGTCAGTGTATTGACGGTTGTTGTCGTCCCGGCGGTTATCGTAACGGTTGCAGTGACAACATCAAGTTCCTGTGATAATGATAAGCACATCTAAGTAACACGCCACCCAGTTGAAGATCTACGTACACCTTTGTACACGTTCAAAGTGTAAGTACCCGGGAGCACGCCATCGATTCTCCAAGCAGCACTTGAAATGGACCAGTACCGGGCTTGATCACTCTTGAGTCCCACCACATACTGATATCCGCTCTTGACATTTGCTAGGCCGACACCGGCGATTGATCCACGCTTGCTGGCAGGAATCCATCCATCGATTTCCAGCGTGTCAAACCAGCTCCAATCGGCTTTGCGGGCGAACAGGTTTGCGTTTGGGGCAGCGCCGCCCACAGTGAAGGTCAAAACGCTGGGTCCCTGGAGACCGAAGCGCATCACATCGGTATGACCTGCCATATTGTTAAGAACTGGACTTCAAATCGAACGAAATCGCTTACCCATGTTGTAGTGGTAAATATCGTAAAGATCTGGCCCTCCTGAACCCCCGCGACGGATCAAGCTCCTGAAGAACGGACCGCCAGACGCTTTTTCGTGGTTTGATCTGATGAGAAAAACGCCGACCTTGCTGCTAGTGTAGCCAACGTAATCATAGTCAATCGTCCTTCCGTACTTGTATCCGGAGTAATGCTTGGACCACGTCATGCCATCGCGGCCATTGATATCGCCAGACTCAATAGCCGGCGCGCCATCGGGAACCCAGTCGGTATCCGTATTCTCGTCGTTTACGAATAGATTTGGAGGAATGCGCACAATGTATCGCGAAACGGTGACGCTCGAATCCGCCTTGTTCATGAAGATGTACACGTTCGGATTTCCGTAGCGAAAGACGAGATAATGTTTCAAAGTCCCGTAAACCACACCAACTTTAATGATGTTTGCCGGAGTGGTGTACTGCTTGATCGTGATGGTCGAAGCGCCGAGTCCAGACTCAACATGAGAGTTCTTGCCAGCCTGTCCGTTGTATTCGACGCCTTCAAATTTGATGGATGTCATATCGCCATTGGACTTGCTGACCTTGACGACAAGGTTGGCACCGGTATCAACAACATAGTTTGTGCCATCATCGGTATAACCCCATGCCGCGAAGACAGTAACTGGGGCGAAAAGGAACGTGAGGGCGGCGAGAAACCGCATCTTGGACAAGCGCATGGAGGTGAGAAACAAGGAAAGGTCAAGGGAACCGCCATATTAAGTATTGCTTGAAAGGATTCGATTTCTACGTTCAAGACGGCCATCTTCCAGCCTAGTGTAGCGTGACCCTTTTATTTCTTCCGAAAGAAATGGTCTCGGAAACTAAGAGCTTTGGGATAGCGGTCGATCATATTTCAACATGCTTCGACTCAAAGAAGGAAAAGTGTCTAGCGAAGGCGATATGCATGAACATGTAATATTGAATTCATGGCTCAAATGATGGTCTTCGAACAGCTCTCAAAGTCGGCCTGTCTCCTTCAATGACTCTGCGGTTTGTGTCACTCAGAACTTGGGTGTTTTGTATGCTGTGCAGCCATCATGTTTTTAGCGTCAGGTAGAATCTTGAAAAAACCTGGTTGGCGGAACCTACCGACCCCTATAGCGGCATCTTACTGATTCTGTAGATATTCCGGCGGGTACAACACTCGATTTAACCCGCGTATAGTGCGTTCGGAAATACTTGTACCTTTTCATCGACGTTGTTGTATTTGATTGGTGGAGGAGTCAATCGGTTTCAAAGCATAAGGTACGCCATGAACGCGAGGGTGAGTTTCAGTCGGGCTCAGTTCCATAGGTACATCTTCTCCTTAGTTGAAACGTTCTGTTCGTGCAGAACAAATAGTGCCCACATACCATTGTCGTCGTAGAGTCGCGAACTGGCGTTCAAGGTTTACGAAAGTCAACTGCTCGGCCATAGGTAGTCAGCGATAGGGCTTGTTGTTGTAAGCTTGTCACGTGTGTTGGTTCAGGAGCATTAAATTCGACGTGTGTTTGTGCAGTGTCTGGGTTATATTTTGGGTCGTCGCATTGCTTTTCTGTTTGAACATATCGAGGAAACGCCAGAAATTGAATCCTATATGCCGGTGCTGAGGGATAAAGGAGTTGGGGCCGTTTCAGTGGGCCCATACACGTCAGCGATTCACCTAATAAAGTGGGTGTAGGTTAGGTTATATATGCCTCTTATTAGTAGCAATAATATATACTATACCTATGCCTATCTTAAATATTATAGCCCCTACTTTATATATACTTTATATATACTTTATAAATTCTATATAGGTAATATATAGCTAAACCTATTATTTTAAGTACCTAGATAGGTACTGAATCTTATCAGCCGACGCACGGTCTCGCCTGGCGCACACCCACACCGGAATTTACCGAATTTTGACATTATTGTAACTCCACCAATATGGACCGTATTGAGGAAGCGCTTGCACATTTAGAATCCTTAGAACCAGGAGAATCATTTAGTTACACTGCAGTAGCTAAAAAATATAGTGTTAAGAGAAGCAGGCTGTCAAAGCACTAGCAAGGTGTCTAGGGCTCTTGTGCTGCATAGTATAAAAATCAATAACTACTTAATAAATAGTAAGAGAAGGAGCTTATAAAGTACATTAATTACCTCTACAGCTGTAGCCTACTACCTACAAAGTAATAGCTACGTAACTTTGCCTTAGAAATCTATAGTAGAGAAGTAGGCAAAGCCTAGGCAGATCACTTCCTGAAGCGTCACGAAATCTCTCTTATTTCTCACTAGACCTTTGGACTAGATTATAATAGGAAGAGCACTGATTCAGCCTTTAAATATAAGCTATATTTTAAGCTTCTTCAGCAGAAGATTCAAGAGTATAGGGTAGAGCCACGGCATATATACAATATAGATAAGAAGGGCTACCTTATTAGTATACTCTTAAGAATAAAGCGAATCTTCTTAAGGTAGAAGTATAAGGAAGGTAGCCTTAAGTAGGCTATTTAGGATAGCAACTATGAGTAGATAACCTGTATTACCTACATCTATGCTAATAGCTCTACCCTGCCTCTAAGCCTTATCTATTAAGCTACTACTAGTAATATTTAAGATAGCTAGCTATAAGACTTTGACCTAGCTCTATATACTACCTTCTTTGCCTTATCTCCTACGGGCTGGACAAATAATAAGCTGGGCCTATACTAGCTATAATAGGTCTTTAACTCTAGAATAAAGAAGGCAGCAAGGAGGGTATACAGGCTCTTAATTCTAGATAGCTATAGCTCTTACGTCTCTATAAAGTTTATTAACTACTGTAATTAGAATTGGATTCTACTAGTAGTCTACCTACCTTATTCAACCTATATACTATAGCCTCTTAATATAGGTATATTTAAACTACTATTAATAGCCTACTTAGATTAACTAGTAACTTTTATATATGAATTAATAGGATTTACAGCCCTTATAAAATAAGACTTCTTCTACCTTTTTAATACTATATAGGAGACCTTATTTACAGAGGAGAATATATACTCTAGCTTTAAAGCCTATAGTATAGGTAGAGCTATTCAACCCTAAGAGAGTCCTTGCGTAATTTAGTGAACTAAGAAGTAGGCCTTCTTCTAGTAAGAGCTCTTAGTTAGTTCTTACTACTTAAGATTAGAGATATATAGAGAAGCTTCTACATAATATAGTTAGTGATATATATAACTAGTGAGCTTAGAAGCTTAGTAATACTATCTATAGTCTCTCAATCCAGGTTATAACTCTCTAGATAGAGAATCATGGCCTGAGTAAGGCTCTAGTCAATAAGAAGAAGAAGAGGAAGCATAGCAAGGCTCTCCTCCTTGAAGCTCCTACATAGTACTATAGTAGAGCTGTATTCTATAGTCCCTAAAAGGTTTAATAAGCACGTAAAAGACAAGCTGAGAAAGATACTGTAGTAGAGCTCCTATGCAATAAAAAAGAGGAGAAGGCAAGGCTTAAGATAACTAAGAAGCTTAAGAAGGCTTAAATAGCTAATAAGAAGAGACATATAAAGGCAGCTGCAAAGGAAGCTTAATAGGAAGAGCTAGAATAAAAGCAACTCTAGAAGCACAAAGCCTAGCTCACTAAGTAGGCTAACTAGCAGCTTCAAAATAACTACAAGGTAGCTAAGAAGGCTACAAAGCCTCCTTAAGCTTATAGTACTATACTAGAGCAGGTAGTCAATGAGCAATTAGTTGTTAAGGTAGTAGAGCTGCTACTGCAGCAGAATCGATGAGGTAGAACTATTAAGCTCCCTGATCGCTATTGTAACTAGCTAGTACGCGCAATAGAATCGCCGTAATTGGTTTCCTACTCCATCAAGAATGTAGATCTATCAATCAATTATTCAGTACTGTAGGCCCTCAATTGTAGAGACGCTGCACGGCAAATTCCGTGCGTCAGATGAGACCGTGCGCCAGCTGATAAAACTCGGTATATAATAGTATTATATATTTATAGTCTAGTTCTAACTACCTTATAATACTATACCTACTCTTTAAAGCCTATTATAGTACTAAGACCTAACTTGTTACTAATAATACCTCTAGAGTAAGTACACCAATAGTAGCTTGACAGGTGTTTCAGGTTGGCGCTAAAGGCTGTTGGTACACCTTGCTCCCGACGCCACATAAGCATCAATATTCCTCACCTGAGTAATCAACTCCATCCCTCATAATTGTTGTTCGTCTTTACTAGGTCATTCTACTTCTGCCTTTAGAGCAGAAGGTCTCATGAATTGTATTATTTCAAGAAGGGCGCCTCACCTCGTGTCGCACCTCCTCCGCACGCAGCACACATCTCCAATCCAACCTTCAAATTTTCTCTGTCGCCCAGCCGCCTCCGCTTCTGCACATTTCCGCCCAATATTCCACCGACCGTTTCTCGGTTATGCGACATTCATCTCTTCAAGGCAGATGAAGGATTCACTTGCAGAACGTAAGTACCTTTCGCAGCTCTCCCTTTTTTTCGTCATAGACCAGGATCCTAATCTGAATATAGGCCTTGATCCTTACAATTATACGAGTGGCCGATGGCTCCGTCGCGATGCGCTAGAGCGAGAATCGCGCCTCATACGGTTTGATTTTGACGCTCTATGTCGTCTAGTTATTGAACTATGTCCTGGTGCCAACTCCATCGCCTCATATGACAAGAAGGAAGGCGGCTTCAACAGAGTATTCATATTTCACACTGACAATGCGAAATGCATTGTCGCGAGATTACCCTTTCCGTTGGCAGGGCCATCAAGGCTGACGACGAACTCCGAAGTTGCGACCATTCAGTATCGTACGTTCTACACAGCGAGATGAGTGGGAAGAAGTGGCTCAGCGGCTGACCGTTTTGCATCTTTTTAGTACAAGCTAAAACCAGCATTCCCATTCCGAAAATACTTGACTGGAGCGACGATGCTTCAACTGCCATTGGGAGTGAATACATCATCATGGAACATGCTCCGGGCATTCCCTTGCACCAGAAATGGCTAACTATGGATGTGGGCGATCGAATTAGATGTATAGAGGCCATCTACCAAAAACTGAAAGAAATCGTCGACCTCGAATTTCCGGCCTACGGGAGCTTGTACTTTGCTAACACGCCGTATATCACCGCTTCAAATCTGGCGTTGGGCCAGGAATTCTGCATTGGTCCTCACTGTGGAGCTATTTATTGGGACTGCAATGTTGGACAACCCCGATATTATCACAAATCCAACCCAAATCAGGGACCATGTAAGTGACCCTATGTTCTTTCGGACTAGCAAAACACTTAGCAAGTACTCCAGGGCCTGAATTCGCCGCATACTGTGACGGTCTCATCGATACTGGAATTTCCAAAATCCCGCCCGCTGGAGCTCTCCCACAACGGCCACGTTATCAGGGATCCATTACGACACACTACGAACTGCTAGAATACGGTCGCGCGGTGGCAAAGAAAATGGCCAAGGATCCTCGGATCCAGAATGCAGCTACCCCTATAATCTTTCATCCAGATCTGCACAAACGAAACATTTTTGTCTCAGAAGCTGACCCCACCGTCATTACGGCTATTATCGACTGGCAATCGACTAGCATTGAGCCAGCATTTTGGCATGCAGATGAAGTACCAGACTTTGCGCAACCTATTTCTGATCCTTCATGCGAAGATCAAATTGAGCCCAAAAGCGAAGCATGTGCAAAAGCGTTTGACATCTGCACACAATTTCTCGTCCCAAAGCTGTCAGTGCCAAGATCAATGGAGGAAGCACTCTTTCGGCCTTTTCGTTATTGCTACCGGACCTGGGAGGATGGCGCCGTTGCCTTTCGCGAGGAGTTGATCCAGACTTCGCGATGCTGGAAGGAGCTTGGTCTTGCGGAATCGTGTCCATTCCCTCTACCCAGCCCCGACGAATATGCCGTCCATCGAAAAGATTACAAGCTTTTTGAAGCGGCACACCAGCTGAGACACAGTTTGTCGAGCCTGCTCAATACTGCATCTGATGGTTGGGTCCCTCTAGAGGACTGGGAAGCAACTGAAACGGCGCATCGGGAAACTTTCAGGGGGATGCGACAGCAAATTCTGGGGAATGAGGACCCCGACGATGATGAACCGATCCGAGACGAAGCTGATCTTAGAGAGATTTGGCCATTCGACCTAGAATAATGAGTGTCTGTCTTGACGCAGCGCGAAAGGGCTTACGAGCTACAAGGCATCTCTTGCGGTGGCTCAGAAGGTTCAGCCAGACTACGAATTGAAATCTCTCGATTCGATCAGAGAGTTCCCTTGCGATGTATATACCTCAAGTTAAGCAAGTGTGTATGTATCTATCCCATTGGCAGAAACCAAACATGCATACCGTTTACACTTGCACCGCGCATCACTTTTTCCCCCTCAAAGACTGGTACAGCAAGTGTCCCACACATCTGTATTGTTGTCGTTGATGTCATATGCTCGGCCCACGCCTGCACTTCCTTCCATTAAAAAAGGGCAAATGAGCGAAATTAGGGAGTGTATAGCCATGTACATAGGGTTATCTTCCTAGCTGAGGACATAAATTCGTACCACTAAAGAATTGGTTGCCAGCGGTAGGAGGGCGAGAAACGACCTCTTCCCTGGCGCTCACATTGAGAAAGCAAAGTCCTAAATGACTCTGGTCCTGGGAATTGCTATTAAATATGTTAACACTAAGAGAAACTCTTACGCTATTGTTGTATCTGAACTGGACGCTGCCCTGCGTCACCGAAGCTGCGGAGGTGTCTCTTGGCGTTTGCCTAGACGAAGGTAACATTCCCTGAGTGCCAGGTCACGTACAGATTGCATTTGTTCAACAATATGGCTATGCAGCGTAAAATTTCGCAATGTCATTAATTCTAAATCTCCGAGTCCTTCATTCTTTTTTATTGGCTCCATCCTTGCAGAGAACCCCAGTGTAGTATTTCAGTGCCAGCGTATCGCTAAGTGACAAGGCTCCCTGCTACGCCGCCTCCATACCTACGCCTCTTCGTGTCAACGCCGAATCGTATGGCAAAGAGTGATATAAAATTAGAGCTCTAACTATATGTCGTATCACCCTGCTACGCCGCCTCCTGGCGCTAAGTACACTCAATCGATGCCCTATCTACTGGACGAAAGACATTGAGAGTACTTAGGTCCTGTTTAGTCAACCCGCGATATGCTTGGAATAGCTATCCGTGAGTTCACAATTGAACCTTGGGAATGCCGTGAGATTCAGGGTGTCCCACGAGGGAGCTGTGCCGCTCTTAGTTGATAAGGAATAGACGCCAGGATCACCAGCTGTATGACACCAACCAGCTTTTACTTTATCACGTACACTGCTAGTATGTTCCAAGTGTGTTCAATATTTAAATGGCACGCCATCTATACTTCAAATTGTCATCTGTACACCCAGTGCATCTCATCCGACATCAGGCTATTCCAGAACGACACTGTTGCTTTTCAATCTATCAACTTCTTCAGCAAGTCGTCCTCCTCTTCCACAAGTAATTCACCGGTAACATTACTGAATGAACCTGCTTAAATAACTAATTTCCCTGCCAGCGCAACCATGTCCAAAGCGATTGGAGCTTTCGTTCAAAAGGCAAAGTCTCTCAGCAGCCCCGCCTCTAAATTCACCCCCGGGGCTGTAGAGGGCAACCGCATCTTGCCATCTAGAAATAAGGACGCAGAGTTCCAGTGCCGCATCGACGCAGGCCGTTACGATCCCACCACCAAGAAGCTCAACGTCAATCTTCAGATCAACTCGCAGGCCAAAAGTCCGGCGTTAAGGGACTGGGCTAGGAAACACTCGACGGACGATAAACTAGCTACGGAGGCCTTTAATACGGATGCCGCGGATAAAACCGCAGAGTTTAACAGAGTGCTGGCATCGCTGGAAGCACAAGCCAAGAGCAAGCTCGGTTAAGAATAGGGTTGTACATACAGACCACAAACTTTACACAAAGTTGGATAAATGAATAACTTTTTGCAGAATGGAGAAGGCGGTACTGTTTTAGTGGCTGATATGCGAGGTATGTACTGGAATCCCGTATGAGGGAGGGGTACGAAGCTGAAAAAGGGCCCAGTTCGATATTTGGGCCTTAGGAAGATGGGTGATGGAATTGCGTCTGAGCATGGCGTATGTGATTAAGTTTGAGTCTGATTCAACATCAGGGCCTAGCAGAAGACTACACTCTTTTCTTATTAATTGATATTATTTCTTCCTTGCTACTATACATTGGGAAATGCCATCTTCAATCCATAAGCCCATAAAGCTTTAGAATGCAGATCATGGTCTAAATGGCGGTTTTTCGGATTATCAACCCCTGATGCTGAAGTTGGTGACGGTGATGAGGCATGATCCACCATTTTATTAGTGTGATCGCGCCAATCGACTATACGTTTCGTCTTCACCTCTTTCTTGTCCAAGTCGTCATCATTATACTGAATGGCCAGGTCCGATTTGAGGAATGAAGACTGATGCTGCTGGTGATGAGTATTTCGGACCTTTCTCTCTAACTTTGCAACATCAAGGACGTCCTCGGCTGCACTGACCTTGCGTGTAAGCGCTTGACCCTTGAGCACAACAATAGGCCCAAAGCGGTCTTCCATATTATCCATCTCCGCTGGTATTTATCTTTGATTGATTTGCTCCAGCACAAAAGATTTGAACTGAGCATGGTAGGATGCCCAGTGGTTATTTAGACATGCTTTCGCATTGGCCAGATTGTGTTTCGCGATCCCAAACTGCGTCTCTGCGCGCCCAACTCTGGAATCAGGAATGCTGATCATGGACCCTACATCCATATCCAAGTCATCAGTCTTCGGCCCAGGGATTGAAACCACGTGATTTGGGCCAGGACCCCTGGCATCATCTTCGGACTTCATGAGTTCATACTCGGCGTTTGCATCGTAGTCGCCGAGGTTTGGAGATGAGCTTGTAAACTCTTTTTCCAAGAGATCTACAAGGTGTGTTTTCCGCTTCTCGACTTCAGCTTCACGAAGTTCTCTTTGCCTTAAAATGCGTGCGTAGTTGCGTGTTGCTGTTTGGCGATCTCTCAAAGCTTCATTAACACGTTCTCGCCACATATGCACCTCATCTTCAAGCTCTCTTCTCTTGCCTTCTTCGTATATCCTGTCCTCCAACGCATTGTATCTCATGTCCGCTTCAAAATATTTGCTGTCTGCTTCCATCTATGCGTTATGCATGCTCATCAACCACCAAATCAACGCCGATTTCACTGATCTGGTCACCCGCAAGAGCCAATCAATGATCCGCATTGAAATTGAACCTGTACACAACCTATCCAAGATATGGGACAGGAAGCATAAAAGCCCGTTCATCATTCCAATCGGCGAGACCGATCGTCCCTCCAGAGAACCAAACTGGGCTATTATCAGGAACATCAGGGCCTGTTCCGTTGTGGTGCGTTTCGATATGGACTATGCTTGCTCTGGCGCCTACTGCCGATTCAACCTTTAGCTCCCATAGGATGATGTTTCTTCCTGGCTCCTGGATTTCTCTATCTGCGATGCTCCATCTTCGAAGAAGTGGTACATCCAGTTTTTACCTTGATCGCTATTATCCCTTTTCATATGACCCGAATACGGTAGCGAATGCATTCTTTAGCACTGAGAAAATGGAGAACTACCTCGCTCAAGCCCTCAAGATACCAACTCTGCAGCGCATATACTTGGAGGACTCGCTGACACGGCGGTACCTTGGTTGGTGGGAAAAGACACGTCCCCCGTGGTTGACGCCTGGTCATGTTGAGGACAACTACTTCAAACCGAATTACAGGCATCACTGGACCAACGTATTTAATGATGCAATCTCTGATTGTGTCGTTCCGGAAAACTAACGCTATGGACGTCAGGATAACTACTGATAATCTCCACAGCACGGACTATTTCGAAATATGTTGGTTAATGTTCATCTGCCGTTTTCTTGCATACAATGTACTACCTCTGCAAATTCTACATTGTCTCGACATGGCCAATGTTTAGCCTAATACACTGTATATTGGCTACTGCTTCCCGCTTGCTCCTTGGTTCATTCTTAACAAGGATTGAAAGAGGTCATCGCCTCCCTGTGTGTCAGCCTGATTCCACTCATTACTTTCATTCCCACTATCTTATTTCATCAGCAGTCCATCAAGCATGTGCAAACTAACAAACACGGGAGAGTAAAGGATTTCCAAGAACGTAGACATCAGACTATGGCAACACAATATATCCAAGATACACCAAACCCTGTTGCATATATCAAACATTAAATCACAAAACGGACACCTTCAGCTTTGGAAACCCTTCCCCATCGCTTATCTCGCAGAACATCATCCTCCTCAGTCCCTTCATGCCGCAACCACCCCCACCCTCTCAAAACACGCCAAACATACGGAAGTAGTTCCCTCCCCCAGCCCCTTACTAACTACCTCCGCAAAATCTCCACAACCTTTCTCAACACCTCCTCCAACACTCCCCCTACCCGCCCAGTCATTCCCGCCGAACATACCCCATGTAGCACTATCCCCCCTCCCCGCCAAAAACAGACCTTATTTCCCATGCGAACGCCACAACAATTCCTCGCCGCAGCCTACCACTCCTCCCAGCTCCCAAGTCCACCACCTCCCCACCAGCTCCTCACTCCATAGAAACCTTCAGCTCCTCCTCCACCACCACCCTACAGCCTTCAACAGCTACCCCTCAGCTTGGCCCCCAGCTTCCCCCCTACTCACCTACTCCCCCACCAGCCCCCTTCTCACCCCCTCTCCGTCAAACCCCTCACCTACCCCATCCAGCAACTCTCCCCTTCACTGTCGAAACCAGTCTCACTTTCGCATGTGATAGTCACCCAGCTATACCTCAGCTGCCCGCTCTCCACACGCTCAACAGCTAACAGAGGAAAAAGCTGCATCTGGGCTGAGAGTGTGGGCTGAGCGTGTTGAGGGTACAGGAAGTGGGCTGGAGGTTAGTTGGCATGAGGCTGACAGGGGAGAGCAGTTCTCCATCTGCCATGTCAGATCACGATACCATCGTATTCACATCAGGGTATTCAATTCAGAAGGAGCAAGAAACGATGGAGGCGTGAAGGGGGGTAATGTACTCATTATTCATTCATCCTCATTATCGTGCACTTCATGTATATCGCCGCGGCTATGTCGCTGAACCGAGAGTTGGAATACGATACGCCAGTGCCGGTGTCGGTACACGTCACTCCCCATGCCAGCGCTATGCAATCCGAGAGCCGAAACAGAAACGCCCATATGCAGTCTGCCATCCCATTTACTCGGCCTCGCCAGCTCCTTCGATCGTACATGCCATAATATCCATCCACCTTCACTACCATTCCCATCCTACAAATTCCCAATAACAACCATAAACCTCAACTTCCCATCCCCCGCCCTTTTCTCCCTCTTAACCTCCGGACTCTCTCCATCCTCACTCCCCCCACTAAGCGCCACCTCATCCAACATAAGTGTACTGCTCTTCCATCCCCAACTCTGACTAAAGTTGAACCGATCGGGAGCGCTCTCATAAATGCTCAACATCCGACCACCCTTGGATGGGCTGTAAATCTTAAAGTATGTTTTGATGGTTGGGCGACCGTCGACATAGGGTGGGAGGGTAGCGGCCGCAGTCTTGACCTTGCGGGTGTCGTTTGAATAGGGGATGCTGGGGTTCGGATACGCGTGGACTGGATCATCGTCTTCAGAGTCTGAGGAATGGTCGTCGGAGGGATTGTCGGCGGTTAGGCCAAAGAAGGGAGAGTCGGCTTGATCGCCATCTGAGGTAGGTAGTTGGTTGAGTGAAACTTGCGGCGAGGAAGGGAGAATGGCGAGGGAGCGGGAATATAAGCCGTGGCGCCGTCGTTGGAGTGTGCTGGTAAAGAAGGGGTTCCGAGATCCGGTTGAGATTAGTGTGGTGTCTACATCGCCTCCACTGCCACTCGTGTCGTCTTCAATCGCCCGATCGGCTTGCATGAGTGCAGCCCGAGTGTTTCGTCGACGTTCACGACGCTCATGACGGGCCATCATCTCGCGTTCTAGCTGGCCGATGCGTTCTATAGATCGATTGCTCTGTTCCGAGAAGCCCATGCCGAGACCGTCTTCACCCTCGCGTTCCTTGGCTCGGTGGAGATAGACGCCCAGTTGGACATTCTTTGCCGAGCGAACTTTCTGGATGTAGATATTCCACAAGGAACCAGCATACGACACAGTGCGCGAGTACACCCTCTTCTTCTCCTTGAGGAAGCGGGGATTCTGGAATTCAGCAGAGAACCGGAAGGGTGGAAACTCAGTGTAGGCGATCGGGTTGGGCTGGCCAGCATTACTCCCACCAGCGGACAGTGGCCTGGCGACATGCTCGGTCTTTGCATTTGGATGTGCCATGGTGGCGGGAGAGGACGCAAAGTCGGTCGCCCATTGTGCGTCTTCCGGCTGCATTGTAGCAGACAGTCGGGTCGCATGACGCTGGAATGAACTAGACGTTGTGACAACGGGATCGGCGCCGTTTCCAAGCACAATATTGCAGTCAGAGCTCGGAATCCAAAACTTGCGGGGCTTCCCATTGCCATCCCAGCTCTCGGACTCGTCTTCGGAATCCACTGCGGGCTCCTCTGACCGGCCTAAGCTGATTGCCTTCTCCTTCCCCTTGGACGACAGTCGGTCTTGTTTGGCCGAGGTTGTGACCGGTTCGGGCGGAGACTTGCACAGTCCCAGCTCAAGAGAAGCGTCATCGGCACTCAGCACCTTCTGCCTGAGTTCGAGTTGCCGCCACATGGCGTTGGATATAACCTGTTCGGGCATGACCGGGAGGCCAAAGATATCACGTGCTTTTCTGATGAAATTCAGCTGTTCGTAATCCATGTGCATGTAGTGTATGCCTTCGTCGAGCAAGACCAGTATGCGCTCCACGTCGGGAGTAGTGTACAGTGCGATCCAGTCGTGGTGGCTATCGGGCATATTCTGATTCATTGTCATTGAATTCTGTCGGTAAACCCCATCGAAGCGAATGGCCAGGAGGCAGAGCGAGTTCGGTGCCTTTGGAATCGGGCTCTGGCCTCGCTCCATCAAATTGGCTTCGACAGCAACTTGCCGAAGACGACGATCGAGGAGGCGCTTTGTGAGCACCCACCGATCCCACTCGCTGTGAACGAAGAAGCCATCAGACGCAACGAGTTCGCGAATGGTGTCCCCGGGTATGTCATCCCAGTACTTCAGCGGCATCTCCCACCCATTTCGGCTCAACATGGCCTTGGCCGACTCCAATATGCGGTCGCCTGAGCGGCCGTAGTAGTTGGAGGTGACGAGGCGTATCAGGGGCCCAAGCGTATCCGGGCTCATTTGGCGCAGGATAGACTCGATCGAGGCGTCAATCAGGTCCTGCATCTCCAGCCAACAGCCAGTGGCGAACAATCCAATGGCCTCGACATCGCATTCCTTGGAAATGTCATAGCCATACAGCTTCTTTATCGCCAGCTCAAAGGAGGCCTTCGTGATGCTGGAATCGATTTCCTCCGGGTGCAACGGCACTTCTCTTGAGTGGCTTTCCAGCCAGGGTTCGGAAAGAGCGGTCGTGAAGAAGGGTGCGCGGTCGAGGATCAGGCGGTGCAGGTTGTATTGTTGGCCAAAGGCCAGGATGGTAATGTCCGAGTGCCTTCCTTCAAGCAGTCCGCGGCTGTAGAGGTGGTCTGGCAGGGGCATGGATTCGTTGGTGGCTGTAGGTCCATGTCAGTTCTTTCCTTTGGCCGAGAGTAGTAGTCACGATCGTAGACATACCTCGCACGTACAGCGGGCCGGTAGCCTGCGAGTAGGATGGAGTGCGGGAAGCCGGCATCATGGTGGCGTCGCCGGCGAAGAGACGACTGAGCGTAGTCAGCGTCGTGTACTCCTGTCCGCGGGCTTCCCGTGACCGTTTGCTGTCGACAGGCGTGGTTGGGTCGTCCGTATCCTTCTGGGCCCGAGGCAGCTGCGAGTTCATCTGGGCCATGGGCGAGTGCTGTTCCGCCTTCGGGTGGGCTGGACGCTTCGTCATGCTGGGGTTGCCCGTGTGGGTGCTGCGGAAGGCCGTGGGCAGAGTGGCAGCCAGGGCTCTTGCCGACTTGGGCGTCTGAGGCGGTGACTGCGAAGACGACGGTAGCGGCCTGCCAGGCGCAAACAGGCTCACGTGCGGAGTGCTGGGACCCGCGCCGTCGATAGCCTCGTCGGGGTCCGGGGCCGTCACGTCGAGCTCCCAGCTGGAGGTCTGGCTGGGGAGTTCGACATGTTCCAGGTCGTCGCCGGTGTCGTGGTCCTCCGTAGAGGCATGGTGGGGAGCGGCCATGTCTAGGAGGGCATGAATGTGAGGCCCAATGGGAAGGCGTGGGGAGGAGACGTCTGGCGGCGGGGTACCAGACAGAGCAGGACGGTCGATGCAGGGCAACAAACGGTAGTCTAGTGGGTTGGAGACGACGGACGGCAAGCGACAACAGGACGCATCAGGCAGTTCAAGGGCGTGCGGCAGTTGAGAGGGGTGCGACAGTGAATGTCGATGGGATCATGCTGGGCTGGGGCTGGCGAGCACCTGAGGTGTGCTGGTGACGGCAGCGGCGACTCGGGGGTGGAGGATCGCGCCTGCATGACCATGATGCTCATGGCGTGGGTGTGGCGTCGTGTGGGCAGGCGCGCGACGCAGGGTTCGGCAGGCGACGGGTGCGTGCCTTCCACACATCGCACCACCAAAAGATCATCACGACCACCTCGCGCCTGCCATTGCGACTCCCTCCCCATGGCGAACATCTTCAGCGCCTTCCCGCAGCTGCGCACCGCGGCTCCCCGGCTTGCACGGCGGTTGTTTGTGTGTCCGCCGTGCCTCCACGCCTCCACGAGCCTCGGCGCCGTCCCACGCCGGCCCATCACAGCGCCCCGCAGCACACCCACGCTTCGGCCATCCGTCGTGCAAGCTGTGCGATGGAAGTCTACGCAGCCGTTGAGGAGCAGCGTCAATGCCACATTGCCGCAAGCAGCGGCCAATCCGCCTGCTGTGACGGGAGGGTTCCCCAAGACCAGCGAGAAGAAGGTTGCATACTGGCTGCTGGGCAGTGCGGCGAGCGTGTTTGGAATTGTCGTCTTTGGCGGGCTGACGCGACTGACCGAGTCTGGGTAGGCACTCTCCAGGACATCCCATCTCGCGTCTGACGGATTGCAGGTTGAGCATCACCGAATGGCGCCCCGTGACTGGCTCACTGCCCCCGATGAATGCCGAGGACTGGGAGAGCGAGTTTGCCAAGTATCGCTCCTCCCCCGAATTTGCCCTCCTCAACTCCAGCATGACGCTGCCCGAGTTTAAGCAAATCTACTTCATGGAGTGGGCGCACCGGCTGTGGGGGAGAGTCATCGGCATGACCTTCCTCATCCCCACCGTCTACTTCATCAGCCGGCGCAAGGTCTCGCTTTCCATGGCAACGAAGCTCACCGGCATCTGCGGCATGATAGGCTTCCAGGGCGTGCTCGGGTGGTGGATGGTGAAGAGCGGCCTGCATGATGATCTTTTCGCCGAAGGGAGCCATCCTCGGGTCAGCCAGTACCGCTTGACTGCACATTTGGGTGCTGCCTTCGCAGTCTACGTCGCCATGCTGCTCTCTGGTCTGGGCATATTGAAGGAGCACCGCCTCCTGGCCGACCCGGTCAAAGCCAAGGCGGCCCTGCAAAACCTCCAACACCCAGCCCTCCGCATGTTCAGGATCACCGTGCCGGCCCTCGCTCTGCTTGTTTTTGCTACAACCCTGTCTGGTGGTCTGGTCGCAGGTCTTGACGCGGGCTTGATTTACAACGAGTTTCCGTACATGGGTCTCGGGCTCACACCACCAAAGAAGGAACTCTTCGACCCATTCTACAGCCATGTTCCAGACCAGTCGGATTTGTGGTGGCGCAATATGCTCGAGAACCCATCGCTCGTCCAACTCGACCACCGTATTCTCGCTACTACAACATTCACCGCTGTGATGGCTTTGTTTGCTTATACTCGATTCTCAAAGTCCGTCCGCAAGACGCTTCCGAGAGATGCAAAGAAGGGCGTCATGGGCATGGTGCATCTGGTGTGGATGCAAGCAACACTTGGTATCGGCACTCTCATCTACATGGTCCCTACGTGGCTGGCCGCATCACATCAGGCTGGTGCCCTGGCCTTGCTCACAGGCGTCACTCTCTTGTACCATAGGATACGAATGCCTCGACGTGCCATCATGCAGCAGATTTTCAAACAAACTCCACCACAAAGCCAGAAGGTCCCATCTTTTCACTCAAAGGTTCCCCCTCCTTTCACCAAAGGAAAGTAAATCCCCTCACATCTCTGCATCACCACCGGAGGATACCCTTTCATCATATCTGTATAAAACATAGAATTGTATTATATTTCACCGGCACGGTCGAGCAAATATACACGATTTGTAAGTCTACGTCACCCCATAGAGGAGGTGTGTGGGGCTCTCACCCTAAACGTTTCGCCTCTCATTATTCTTTTTTTGCTGTGTGGAAGCAAATGTATGGTTTCATGTTTCCACGAAGAGTTTCTTGCCCTTCCGATGATCATCCTATCCCACCTTTCCATCACATAATACTTTCAGTCGGTTGTGAAAAATCGAGTGTCTCTGTGAATATGAACAGTCCACCTTGGCCACTCTTGAGAGACTATACGCACCAATGGTTAGCACACGGGGTTGAATTCGCATTGCGGCACCCCCGATATATCTATTCGTAGATCGCCACACCCCTTGAGCCAATCACCAGCCTTGGGCAGTGACGAGTTGTGAAACTTGCCATTTGATAGTTTGGCGTGCCAGCGTTGTCAGGCCTTGAACCGAACCCCGCGTTGCATCAGTCATGCCCTATCTCCGACCATCCCATCCCCGCACGATCTTCAACCATCCCCAAGTCATGCCAGAAGAGGTAATCCAGTGACCCGGTTGGAGAATATTGTTCAAAATATAGTTTGCCATTGCTATGCAAACAGTGCCTGTTTATAACCAAGGACAGGCCATCTTACAAACTCAATGTCCCCCCAACGGTACGAATCACCTCTTTTTGGATTCCAAGAGAGTAACACATTCCTCTCGTGCACTTACAGACTGCAATGCCGGACGTAAATGGAACGATTGCATACCGCGATGCTACCGTTGATAGTTTACTGAAGAGAGAAGGAAAGACCTCGGTGCCCTATCAAACAAACAGCGAAGATATGCAACTCGTACTGCGAAGCTTTGAGCTGCTGATCGCAGACCTTTTTGAACAATTTGGGGTGGGCATGTCCAACACTCCAGGAGGCTAGGGGATAACATCACTGGCTTTCTGCAAGACACCCAGGTGGAGCAATCGGTATGGCAGCCACCGTCGTAGCCCTGTGTAAGTACGCTATGAAGTATGCACCGCATCAACCTGGCTAGTTCAAATCGAGACTGATTTGTTCTGTCGAATGGGAGAGAATATATTCTTACTTTGGCGTTGAAGTTACCGGCTGGCTGATTTAAGGTCTTGTCTGCCTCTTTCAGTACACGAACCTCTACCTCTCTGGCTATAGAGCCATAACTTGGGAGCAACTACTCTCTTACCACTCGGAACGTCCGATAGTCTCTGTCCAGGCCATCCAGAAATCAAGCACGAGGGCGTCGAGCTTACTACCGGGCCACTTGGTCGGGGTATCGCGAATGCAGTTGGGTTGGCCATGTCGACCAAGCATTTGGGGTCTACGTTCAACCGCCCCGGATTCGATATTATGAACAATCATTCGTGGTAACGTAGATACTAAGCGAGCCGTCCAACCAAGCGAGCCGTCCACCTCACCAACTTTTCGCGACGCGTCACCCATCAACTACAATGGCTCCACCAACTACAACTCAACAGCCTTCCAACGAAGCAGATATCTTCCTAGCTATGTTAGCAATCAATCAGAATCAGATTCAGAGCGAGCGAGAGGCTGTACGACTATATAATGTCCCCCAAGCGACACTGCGCAACTGACGCGCTGGAACTACTGCACGACGCGATTGTGAGCCTAATTTAAAAAAGCTCACCAAGATAGAAGAGGAGGTGATTAAGAGATATATCCTTGACATAGATTCGCGAGGATTTACGCCCTCTCTAGCTATTATACAAGATATAGCAAATAAGCTGCTTACTAAGTACACTAGTGGACAGGTTAGTAGAGACTAGCTAAAGAACTTTGTTAACTGGACTACAAGCCTTAAGATATAATATAACCAACTATACAATTAATAGAGAGCCCTCTGTAAGGATCCTAAGGCTATTAAGGCCTAGTTTAAGCTTATATAGCATACTAAAGTATAGTATAGTATCTATAATAAGGATACCTATAACTTTAATAAAGCTAGCTTCCTTATAGGTAAGATATTATCTTACCTTGTTATTACTAGCTTAGAGAGACGCAGCTAGCCAAAGGCTATATAGCTAGGTAATTATAAGTAGGTCAGCGTAATCTAGGGAATTAATACTACTAGGTGGCTAATCCTACTATTTATTATCTTTATAGGCTAGTACTACCTCTCTACCTAGTATAAGGGTAGTAATATACTATGCAATTAGGCTATTACAGTTAGTAATAACAGCTAGATAACTAATAAGATAGGAGTTAAGTAGCTGAAGCACTTTATTAAGTATATAGAGGGTAGGAAGGTTAGGGTATATTAGCTGCTTATCTTTAATAGCTATAAGAGCTACTACTTACTTAACTTCTAAGAACTCTATAAGGAGAATAATATCTATACTCTCTATATACTACCTTATTTATTATACCTTCTATAGCTACTTAATATAGGCTACTTCTTACTACTAAAGCGTAGGTATAGGTATTAGATTAAGAGCCTAATCTACGACAGCATTAATTATATTACTAAGCTTAAATTCCTACTAGCCTTCTATACTACCTACAATTAGGTAACTATAAAGGATAATATCTGCGTAAGCTTTTAAGGCACTAGCCTAGTCCTAATTAATCTAGAGGTAGTGATATTAAAGCTTGATGTAAAGCTTTGTACGCTAATACCACCTATACTAGAGGCTACCACCTAGGAAGCTAAAACGCCTAGCAATGTGCTTGAATTAGAGGCTTAATTAATGTTAATCCATAAGCGGATACAGAGGTATTAGAGCTTATTACCTACCTCTATTATTGCAGCGCTTGATCAGCTCAAAAAGGGTGCTGAGGTAATAGTACACTCAGCTGTGCTTATGTACAAGTGGATTGCAAGTCTTAAAAGAGTAAATAAGGCCGCTACAGAGCGTAAAAAGCGTAAAAAGAAGTAGATTCAGAAGCGAGGCACTTTAACAAAGGTAGATAGAGAGGATATTATTGCTTAAAAGGAGGTTGAGCAGCAGCTAGAGGGGGAAATGCGTTAAGGCAAGGCACGATCAGGAGTGAGCTAGCAGGCTTTAGCACGCTGCACACGCTGTAGAGAGATAGGCTATAACTCATAAATGTGCGAGAAGCGCGCTGTAGATACTTCTTAATCTAGGATAGTTTCTATATTAATATTATCTTGTTGCGTTGTTGAGATAGATCGCTGCAAAGGTGGAGAAGGTTGGCAAGGTGGACGGCTTGCTTGGTTGGACGGCTCGCTTAGTATCTACGTTATATGATTGGCGATGCGTGTTTACAAGAGGTGTTTGTTGGGCGCGAGGCTTTTTCCCACGTGGGACATCTTAAACTCGGCAATTTGACAGTCATCTATGACAATAATCAGATCACGGTATAGTACCTATACATTTTTACGGGGACCAGAAATGCTAACGGGTGTTAGTGCGATGGCTCTATCGATCTTATGGATACTGAAGATGTGAACAAGAAGATGGACGCTTGTGGCTGGGAGGTGATAGACGGGCTCGACGGTGTAAACGATGTTGAGGCTATTTGTCTCTGCTCTCGGAAAGGGTTGAGATCCTATCGGAATCGCGAGGTTCTTGAAGCGCTCAGGATTGAACAAGAACATAGTGAATATCGCAGGACTCGGCTTTTTAAGTGCGATGAAGCGCAGACTTGTTGCCATGTTCTTCTCGCTTATGGAGTGCAGTTTATGAATCAGACGGGTAGCATCAATCTGGTAGTTTACTAGATCATATCAGTCCTCCAGAACAATGTCGAGTTGAGTAGGAACTTACCGCTACCGTATTTCATCAGCCCGTGCACGCCCCCAGTCCGTGCACGATTCTGCCCACCAGCACCCAGATACTTTTGAGGCTGTAGAGCTCTATAGTAAACATATTATCACGAAATCTTTTGGTGGAAGGATCTCATAGAGCTGATGGATATTTTGAGCTACATAAACTATTCGCGATACCTCAGTAGGGGGCGTCGGATCCGACCGCGCGTAGGTAGCTCCACTGCAGGCTTACTACCTACCACAGTAGATGCAGCAGCATCCACTACATCTATTTTATGAGGCGACTCAGGAGAGGGTAGAGGAGCTTTTTTTCTACTCTAGTTACCCTTTTTAGAAGATTTTGTATCTTTTTAGAGTTGTTTTTCAGCTTCGCGCGCAATCCTTATTTCCTCATACTTCTCAGCCTTCTCCTTCTGCTCTTGGAGGCGGATTTCCTTTGCCACCTAGCGTTGTTGTTTCCTTTCTTCAAGCATAATAGCTTTATCTACCTTCTTCTGCTCTCTACGCTTTATCTCCTCAGTTTTCTACTCTTAATGAAGCTAATTATTAAGCTCCTTCTATTCTTGGCGTTCACAGGTATCTTAAACCTTCTTTAGAGACTAGAAAATAGCTCTACTATAGTATTCCTCTGGAGCTTGAAGTAGTAGAGGCTTACCACGCTGACGGCGCTTCTTCTTATTAATAAGAGCCTCCCATAGTCACTTATTTTCATGCTGGAGAAGCTGGCTTTTCACTGTAATTACATAAACTAAGTGGCTAAGCTACTGGGACTGTTTATTATAGATATCCTTAACCACCTTACGTAGAAGTCGTTCAATCCTCCTCCAATCTGAAGCACTAAGTATAGAAGTAGAACTTTCGCTTAATAAAGGCCTCTTAGTCTCCTCTACCTTAAATCTTTTAAGTATTACCTCTAGATTTAGTGGGCAAAGCCCAGTGACCTAAAAAGCGTTTAGGATTGTTGGTTCTTAAAAGGCTGTATGCTAGGCCTTATAGAAGAACCTAAAGAAGTCTCTTTTTATAATTACTGAGAGCCCTTAGCAGTTATATATAAAGGTAGAGAGTTCGTGTATATATGTAGCTAATAATATACTTTATAAGCGAGTTAGGAATATAAGCAAGTTAGGAACTTTTCAACCCTCTCTACCTCTACAGCAATCTATCTCAACAACATAATAAGATAATATTAATATAGTAACTATCCTAGACTAAGTAGTATCTATAGTATACTTCTAACACGTTTATAAGTTATAACTAGTCTCTCTACAGCGTATATAGTATACTAAAGCCTACTAGCTTATACCTGATTACACCTTGCCTTAATGCATTTCCCTATCTAATTATTTCTTAACCTCCCTTTAAGTAATAATATCCTCTCTATCTCCCTTTAATAGAGTGCCTTGCTTCTAAATCCACTTCTTTTTATACTTTCTATACTCTATAGCTACCTTATTTACTTTCTTAAGACTTATAATACACTTACGCATAAGTATAGCTAAGTATACTATTACCTTAGCGCCTTTTTTGAGCTGATTAAGCGCTGCGATAATAGAGGCAGGTAATAAGCTCTAGTACCTCTGTATCCAATCATGGATCATTATTAACTGAGCCTCTAGTTCATGCACGTTACTAGGTGTTTTAGCCTCCTATAGGGTAACCTCTAGTATAGGTAGTATTAGCGTACAAAGCTTTATATCAAGCTTTAATATTACTACCTCTAGATTATATAGGACTAGGCCAGCGCCTCAAAAGCTTACATAGATATTATCCTTTATAGTTACCTAATTATAGGTAGTATAGAAGGCTAGTAGGAATTTGAGCTTAGTAATATAATTAATACTATTATAGATTAGGCTCTTAATCTAATACCTATATACACGCTTTAGTAGTAAGAAGTAGCCTATATTAAGTAGCTACAGGAGGTGCAATAAATAAGGTAGTATATAGAGAGTAAAGATATTATTCTCCTTGCAGAGTTCTTAAAAGTTAAGTAAGTAGTAGCTCTTATAGCTATTAAAGATAAGTAGCTAATATACCCTAACCTTCCTACCCTCTATATGCTTAATAAAGTGCTTTAGCTACTTAACTCCTATCTTATTAGTTATCCAGCTATTATTACTAACTATAATAGCCTAGTTATATAGTATATTATTACCCTTATACTAGGTAGAGAGGTAGTACTAGCTAGTAAAGATAATAAATAGTAGGATTAGCCACCCAGTAGTATTAATTCCCTAGATTATACTAACCCACTTATAATTGCCTAGCTATATAGTCCTTAGCTAACTATATCTCTCTAAGCTAGTAATAATGAGCTAAGATAATATCTTGCCTATTATAAAGCTAGCCTTATTAAAATTATAGGTATCCTTATTATAGATACTATACTCTACCTTAGTATATTGTACAAGCTTAAACTAGGCCTTTATAGTCTTAGGATCCTTATAGAGAGCTTACTGGTAATTATATAGTTGGTTAAATTATGTTGTAAGCTTTTCTGTTCAGTTGACAAAGTTCCTAGGCTACTACTTGCTAACCTTGCCAGCGCTGCGCTCAGCAAGTAGCTTATCTGCTATATCACGTACAGTATCTAGAGTAGGCAGAAATCCTTACGAATCTAGGTCAAGTATATATCCAACAATAACCTCCTCCTCTAGCTCTAAGAGCTTTTTTGAATTAGGCCTACAGTCACGTCGTGAAGGCTTTCCAGCGCGTCGGTCGCGCAGCATGCTATCTGGAATACTAAATGAGATTGCAGCTTGATGCGTATTCTTTACTTGCTGCTAATTAATAGCTGAGATAGCTAGAAGGATATCTGCTTTATCATAGGGCAGTTGAATAGGTGTTGGTGGAGGCATTGTAGTTGATAGTTAACGCGTTGCGAAAAGTTAAGAAGTTCCCAACTCGCTTATATTCCCGACTCGCTTGTAAAGTACGTTAGAGGTTTGAACATAGAGACGTTAAGCGGCTGGAGCATGTGGGTAGCGTGAGGTAGGTAGATTACTAGTAGAATTCGATTCTCATCACAGAACTTGATGAATTCCATTGAAACGTGAGATCCATGGCCATCTACAATAAGTAGACGATATGATTATTAAGCTTTTGCCTTTGTTTCGCGGTTGAATACCTATTTAAGCTATGCCAGCCCAATCTCATTATTCGTCTATCCACTAGGAGATGAGGTGAAGAAGGTTTTGTATTCTTGTGGGTTGAAATCTTAAAGCTAGGTGTCTTGTATATTACTAGTAAGAGCTTAATAGATAAGGGCTGGAGGAAGTATACTACCATCTACACAAATACAAGCCAATACTGTAATCCACTCTCTATTACTATCTTGAAGTACTTGCTTTATCCCTCCTTACTTATATTAACGTTAAGAGAATACATGCTTTATCCTAGAGAGTATCCTAATAAGGAAACCCTTTTCATCCATATTGTACATGTTACGAGGCTTAATATTATACTAAGAGATCTTCTCCCCTATGAGCTTGAAATAGAGGCTGTATTTGAAGGCTGAATCAGCTCTGTATTATGTAGTATCTATTCTAGCTGTCCAGTAAGATACCAGCTTGATCTTATACTGGGCGATGAAGCGATCTACCCAGTTTTTTCCTGGCTCTTTTCCTAAGATCTCTGCTGTAAAATTCTATATTATCTCTCTTGTAGGTGCTAAGCCTTATATATAGAGCTTATCTATGTACTGTATAAGCTCTGTTTCTTGTGTAGTATTCAACAGTTGGGATTTATCTACCCCCTCAGCATGGGTACCGATTTTTCCCTGGTGACGTTTCGACAGCAACGACCTGTCAACGCTATACTCTTTCGCAGTTTTGGTGTAATTTAGTGATTCTCCAGGCTTCAGCGATTTCAACGACTCCAATGCGGCCTCCATAGCGTGTATATTGGTGGTGGTAGAGCTCTATTGAATGTGGGAAGGATTCGGCAAAATCGTGCACGGGCTGGGGGCGTGCACGGGCTGATGAAATACGGTATTGCTCGGCGGTATCATCAACCTAATGTCCTTCATCGGGTCGCTGTACTCTACATTTTTCCTGGATCGGATTGGGAGGAGGCAGCCGATGATGTGGGGATCGTTTGGATTGGGTATTTCCATGATGCTCATCTCCATGCTATTGAGCTTCCAAGACCGAGGTGGACGTTTAGCGGCATCACCGCGAGTCATAGCCTGGCCTTTTTTTTTCACAGCAAATCCTCAGGCTTGAGTTGAAGAGTGAAGTGTTGGAAGACGCAGTAAGCTGATTAGAAGACAGCGCATGCTTATCTTTGGCGCAACTGCGAATTGCATTCCGTGGGTCTACGTCCCGGATATCCTGCCCCTCCATGTTCGTGCAAAAGGCACCACCGTCGGAATTTCATCCAACTGGATATGGAATCTTTTCGTGGTCATGATCACACCCAACTTGATCAACAACCTCGCGGAAGTCTCACCACCTCCTCATGTGTCCGACTTGCACTTACACGCTTCCAGATAGAAAGGCTATCTGATCTCCATGTGCCTAGACCTTGCTTTCGTACCATTGGTGGTAAGTTCTCATCTTCCCCAGCGCCTCACGTGCGCCACCCCTGCAAGCCTAAAATCCTAAAATAATCGCAGTATTTCTGTTACGCAGAGACCTCGCACCTGACGTTGGAAGAAATCGACTGGCTGTTTTACGAAGGAAACGTGGTCCGACGAAGCCGAAGAGTCGCGAAACATGGTTGGGAGGCTGAAGAGGACAAGGACCGACAGTGTCGGGGGCTGGAGCATGAGGGCGACGGCAGCAAGGGGAAGGAAGACGCAGTTGAGCATCGCGAAACCGCGTCGCGGTAAGAAAATTCGCTTGTTTTTTGAGACGGTCGTCGCGTTAAGGTTCGCTGTCGTCGTCTTAAGGTTCTCAAAACTATGGAGCACTTGCGGGTATTCTGAGCGCTAGCTAGCATCGCACTCTCAACGCCCACGTCTCCACGCCTTGGGTATCGGACAAAAGGTGTTGAGCTAAGAACACCCCAGAAAAGGAACGTGACATCGTGGGAAAAACTGGGACACGGAGGCTAGTGACCGACAGCCTGGAATTTAAGCGACTAGTCCACCTTATCTACCGCTTCGGCCCCTGAAATAGATTGCATCGTGCATGAGTATTGCGGTGGTGTGGTTTTGAGTGGTGGTGTGCATCGGTGAGAGCACGTGAGAGCTTTCTTTCGGGTGGCTGCCAGCGTGTTCCGCCTCGCGAGGGGTGCGGGAAGCAAGGCAAACCCTTGGCAGAGAGATGTAACCGATTCCAAGGTTGCTTTTTGCCGATGGGCGTCAGCCAGCGAAGGTTGTTTCCACCTCTTATCCCCAAGCCGGCATCGATCTTTTGTTTATCTAGACAGCCCCCCGTCAAACAAGACAGCTGTTCGTCTCTAAGGAGTTGAATTGATATCTAAGAGAGACTTTTCCGCTTTTTGCTTTGAGAAAAGGCAGTGTTTTGTTCACAACTTCATGTGGTCGATGTGACGCTCTTACAGCCTTCCAAGCTCACCTGGGCAGCTCGGCGGTCAGCAGTCAAGACGTCCCAACGGTTACACAAGACCATGCATCGTTATCACGATCGACGGCGGCTCATCGCGCCGCCTTTCCAGTGTCACACGTGAAGCCGTGCGATCTTGGACCAATCCAAATCATGTATGCCCTCACCCCACCACAACCCCAAGAGATGCGGCGAACTGTCAAGAATTGGCACAGTTTGTACGACGCCGTCGACCTGGCCGGAGGGTATTGCAATACCAACACCCAAAATTAAACCTCTATTTCGTTCATTTGGACATATGTTGCTCTCACCACGGTCCTGGACCTTTTAAACCTGGGAAGTTGCCTTTTCAATATGAATTCATGCATTTTAACTCTTCAATTCCTTTCATCCGGAAAGGTGCTGGCTGCGGGATATCAAAACTTGGATCTGGCTCTTGCTAAGCGCCGATTTCTGAGTTCGACACAGAAACCATCAGGCGAACCAACCTGAACACAGCATATTTTCCCTGTGGTGATCATGGCCCAAGTCCGAGCCACTGACCACTTGACCACCACTTAAACGCCACACAACTATTTTATCCGTTTTTACCCATATCAAGACGAATCTGGAGATGCGCTTATTGGTTTCCGACCCTAGTCAGTACCTGTTGAAGCTTCATACCTGCGCCAGACGTCGAACCTACGCGTGCAGGATAAGGCTTCTGGAATGGATCTCTGCATCACTCGTAAGGCGGGCCAGGCGGTCCACGGATAAACAATGGCTTGGCCTGCAGTGCTGATGTCAGGAATAGGTACAACAGAGAGATTTATATGCGGGAGGATCCCCCAACCCTTCACGGGTCAGCTTCGCTCAACTTTACGTTGTGTTGATCACATTGTAGCTTTGTATACCTGCAGTCCTCCAGCCCAAGCGAGAGAACAGACATCATGGCTGATACGACAGTGACCCCCGGCCACTTCAGGGTCGCCAATAAGGAATTTGCGACCATCAAATGGTGGCAATTGAGCAAGATGAGGAGCACATACTTTCTCCTTTTCTTTGTTGTCTTGACGAGTGTAAGTCTTCCAGTGTCGCTTCATATATCCTGAATGCAATTGACACGATTGAAGGCAACCAACGGTTATGATGGCTCTATGGTTAATGGTCTTCTGTCCTTGGATCAGTTCTCTCAATGCAAGTAGCTTGGTATAGATAAAACCGGTTTGTGATCTGACATGTTTCATTAGATATGCACAACCCATCGGGCTCCATCAAAGGTCTCTTCTCCGGTATTATGTTCTTGGGTTCTCTGCTCGCACTTCCGATCACGCCCTACATTGCTGATGGTCTTGGCCGCCGCTGGGGTATCTGCATTGGCTCCACCATCATGATTTTTGCCGTCGTGCTTCAAAGCGCGTCAGTCAATTTCCAGATGTTCATTGCCGCCCGTTTCTTCCTTGGTTTTGGCGTTGCCATAGCTCACGGCTCCGCGCCATTGCTCATCACCGAGCTCTGTCACCCGCAGCACCGTGCTATTTTCACAACCATCGTAAGCCGCCTTCTTTCAAAGGTTTGGTATGATGATAGTTGAACTAAACCCATCTAGTACAACACCACATGGTATGTCGGCTCCATCATTGCTGCTTGGCTCACATACGGCACGAACAACATCAACAGCCAATGGTCGTGGCGCATTCCCTCCATTGTCCAGGCTCTACCATCCATTATGCAAATCACCTGTGTTTGGTTCGTGCCAGAGTCTCCGCGCTGGTATATATCCAAAGGAAAGCCCGAACAGGCCCTCAGGGTTCTTGCTCACGTGCATGCCGAGGGCGACTCCGAAGATGAGCTTGTCCAGCTTGAGTATGCCGAGATTAAAGAGACTCTCGCTATTGAGAAGGAAGCCGAAACCACGGGCTGGCTTGAACTCTTCAAGACCAAGGGTAACCGCCACAGGTTGATCATCTTGGTCTCTGCTGGTCTATTTTCTCAGTGGTCTGGTAACGGTCTCGTCTCTTATTACATCACTGGTGTTTTGGACGGCATCGGTATCACAGACCCGGATACTCAGCTTGTCATCAACGGTGTTTTGAACATCTGGAACTGCATCATCGCCACCACTATGTGTAGGTTCAATGCATGTCCACTCACTATAGCAACTCTAACACAAAAACAGGCTTCTTCGTCGACAAGATTGGTCGTCGCCCACTCTTCCTTGTCTCAACCGGCGGAATGATGTTGTGCTTCATCGTTTGGACCATTTGTTCCGAGCGCTACAATGCTACCGAAATCAAAGCCAACGGTAACGCTGTCGTCGCCATGATCTTCCTTTACTACACCTCCTACAACATTGCCTGGTCAGGCCTCCTCGTCGGCTACACTGTCGAGATCTTGCCCTTCAGCATCCGTGCCAAGGGAATGTGCTACATGTTTGCCTTTGTCGACATTGCCCTGTTCTTCAACACATACGTTAATCCCATCGCACTCGACCACATTGGGTGGAAGTACTATATCGTCTACGTAAGTCCAAGTTCCCGGGCAGTTACGCTAAAACAACCCGTTACTGACATGTCACACAGTGTGTTTGGCTCGCTTTTGAACTTGTCTTCGTCTTCTTCTTCTACATTGAAACACGTAACACTCCTCTTGAGGAGATCGCTAAGCACTTTGATGGTGATGCTGCGCTTGTTGGTGGTGGCGCTGCTACGGAGAAGGGAAGGATTCTCGAGAGTGAGATTCACGAGAAGGAACAGAAAGCCGCTGTCTCTGCGGTGCATGAGGAGAAGATTGGCTAGGCACTCTGAGCTGTTAATTCCTTTCATTTTCAGCATGGAGGAGATGCTGGAATGGGGTCACACGCCTATTCGTGTGTTGTAATTCGGGTGCGTTGGTTGTATTTAATTTGCTCCTAGTAAATTGATGAAGCCTTCTATTCTTACTCACGTCAAACCTCACGTGGGGCTCGAACATCTTCCTTGCCATACGTATTTCCACTTTCTGTTCCGTCCTCTCCCCCAAATTACCCCAATAATTCCCTCGCCCCCAGAATTCTGTTGAACGTCCCGAAAGTATTAACAGCTGTTGTTAATATACCAAACATGCATGCTTCATGCCCAGCCATATCTCTGCAATTTATTCATCGCGCCATCGTGTTCCACCCGGGAAATCACATCCAGGTGCTCGATTCGAAGACGTCTTCCAGAAGCAGGGAGATGCCTTTATGTGAAACACTGGTTGCATGCTATGCGGCTTTTGCTGTGTGCGGCCGATGAGTCGGAAAGGATGGTTATTCCACCCCAAATCTGCTTCGCGTACTTCAATCTCTTGTACAGTCGTTTCCAACACAAGATCATATCACCCGCACAGCTGTGACCCTTGTATCTGACAGGGGACGCTGCACTAGACGCCTAGCCCCAACTCTTCTGTGGTCAACACCAGAACCATACTCCAAAGGTCTGATGAGAAGTACATAATAATCAGGGATATTAAAGCCCAGAAAACTGCGCGGTCCTAGAATAATATATCGAAGGCATTGACCCTGTGGTGACTCTTCTCGATCAAAAATCAGTCCACTCAGCTTTTGGTCAACCTTGATCCAATTCAAATGGTGAGCTCCGCCGATAACGACGGTGTCGTCGGTACTTCCGAGTTCAAAATCAAATCCGAACCCTGGAATCCCACTAAACCTCACCAGCCTCAATATCTACAGGGCGGATGGCCCTTCCGTAGGCCTTCCAACACCACGACGGTGTCTCCTGTTGATGGGTAAGCGAGATTGGGGAGAGACTTTCCTGAGAACGACGCCAGAGCAGGCGCCTGTGAAAGTCCTTTTCAAAAACGCCGTATTGGCATCTCGTATTGGATGTACGTGCAAGTCGTTGGACCAAGCCATTGATGGCAACAGGTCTATCAGTCGCGACTGTGAGGCCAGAATCAGAATATCTCTCGAATAGATGCTGAAATGGCGGAATTAGCTTGGTATCCCATTGCCTGATGACATACTGTGGAAACTCAGGGTCGCTCAGATGTTTCGTTGCTTCGCTGGGTTCTATCGGTCATATTATGCAGAGCACTCAAATGAATGAGAGGAAATGAGGTCAGAACACGTGCTCAACCATTTTCGTCAGCGGCTCACATCGGAATTCGTGACCACATTCCCAATACGCCTGGATGGAAATAAATTGTATTGTTCGGCACGAAAGTGCCGGCGTGAGAGCTATCGCATCTTGGAATCTCGTTGGCAAGTTGCTGGTTTCCATGCAGGCCCATCGAGCGCCGATGTTGCATGGGTATGGACAAGCATTGTCTCCAATGCTCCAACGATTTGATAAGGTAACGTAGCGTCCTGTTTCACCTCCCGTAGCGTAGTAGAGGTTTAAAGGCTCGCATCTCACATTAATGACTCGAGTGGGGAAGGTTCAGCTTTTGGGCGAACATTGATGATAAACTTCACAGTCTTGAAGCCACATGTGGAATACCCTGAGCCCCATACGACTGATATCAGTACCATGTATTAAGATTGGTCTTGGAACAGCATCTCCCTTATGAGTATAATAAAAGAGAAGCCTACGAACCCGCACCGCCGTCCAAAATATCAGCGATTGTGCCGTCATAGCTATTAGTCCTTGACAGCGAGTTGCCGATGGTGCTGCTTCCCATATGCCGAGAATTGGAACCTCCAAATCGGTAATATAGGTATCTACTCTGGGCACAAATTTCTGATGAGTTGGATACTTGGGAGTGGATGGTTGAGAGTAGCATTGGTTGGGGTAACGTTGTACAAGTCTTACATAGCGTCTGGCTGGATTTCGAAGGAGATTCCAGGAGAGATAAATAGTGGAGTTTGAGAAGCTAGCTAGCTATTGAAGAGGATTCCCGGCGCAGTGGATAACTGAATCGGAGAAGCCCGCCAGCGGCACAGTCGCCACTCTCGCATTTCCAATCCGCCTTGAGAGGGATGAACCTTTTTGTGTATTTGCCCCTGCACTAATGGATAGCTTTGCCGATTTCTTATCATTTTGTGGCGGCCAACCTCTTCAATTTTCCTCCAATTTTGACACCATTCGTGGTTTTTGCGTTCATTTTCATTCTCGTTAAACACCTCCAACGTGAAACTCTCTATAACCATTCCAGACATGATATCCTTGAAGCTAGGCTCGTCCCTGATCAGATGGTGTGGGCTGAGAGGCGAGTTCGGGCGGAGCTGGGTGTAGAGGCCAGCCACTTAGATCCAGTTAGGCAGGCACCATGAGCACAAGATAAGACTGACTAACTATTTGGTTTATAGCAGTACAAGGTGCCGTATTATCTTCTAATTTAGGTCTTGGATATACAGTACCTCGTCACAAGTTTGTGCACACTTTTTTACCACCCCAAAACCACTCGCGTCTTTTTGAGTAAGTTTTAGCCTCTTTTTAGCAAGCTAGTTCATGATACTGTGCCTCTTAAGCATATAATAGAGTGTAACAGTCAAGACTCTGTAGATCCTCAGTACTTTCAGCTTAAGTTATATGTATTGGACTTATGGGTGAGCGTAAATCACCTAGAGGATCTACCTCTTATCACAGGTTAATAGCTTATAAGGCGCACCTGGCCGTAGCTGTAAGACAACCTCTCTATATTTATTCTATCTCTTAATTGAATTATAGATCACTTAGCGTGATACGTTGAAGTTGGCAGTAATCTTAGTTTTAGATACACAGTTCTTAACGTAGGCTAGGATTACGCTCTATGTAGCAGCTAAGAGTTCTTGTTTACAGCTATAATTCGTAGATATCTCTCTAAAGGGATAACGCAACGGCTCTGCGCGAGCAGATCGAGGCCTTTTTCGTGGCATTTGGATAGGTAGGGGTAGAGATATTGGGTGTTGAAGTGGGGTGGTTTTGGTGGGGAGGTAGTAAAAAGTGTGCAAACTTATGACGTAGTACTGTATATCAAACGACGAGCGCAGACTCAACACAACAGGAAATTTCGCACGCAGAACATGCGATTTAAATACTCAAAGAAGTGCAATGGCCAGGATATCTTAGTCTGAAGAGACTGCACAATGATATTAAAGATTAAAAGCCTTCTCGTAAAACTGTCGAATGTTTTGGTGGTAGGCTGGCGCCCCACATGGTGGAATGTATATTCGGCAGCGGATCGGAGTTTCGGCGTTTTCAAAGAGGCTAGACCACCTCCGGCAAATGTTTGGCCCTTTAGGGCTGGGTGTCGGTAGATTGCTCGATTGCTCTCTGGTGGGAACGAAAAAGTCGGCGATAAGGAATGCCAAGCCTGATCACGACACCCAGCAACATCAACTTTCTGGTGACGTCGTGCACCCTATACTCCTGCACCTCAATTATCTCCACTACCACGTATCGCATTACAATTCTGAAAAGCGCAATCGATTCAGCATGACCGAAAGGAAAAAACGAACTTATTTTTACAACGCCGCCCTTTTGGTAGACAATTCAGGCTTAGCGCCGGCTTTTTATTTCCCGCCAGAGATTGCTGTTTGATGTTGATTCTTGTGAGGACGTGATGGGATCTACGCGTGCATCCAGGCAGGTGAATATCTGATCACGACTCACAAAAATCAGCACGCAATGCCCTGATGATCAGCCTGCATTTCCACCAATACTACCCACTGACGGAGGCTTGTTCCAGGGCTGCACTTTGCAGTACGGTAGCGCATACAAATCTGATCAATTCCATGGCACAAGCAGGTCAATCGCACCTATTTTAGGCTTGTAGCTTATGTGCGCAGGCAATCTGTTTTGATTTTGACGATTTTGACGATTTTGACGTTCCTGCCTGCCGGATTGGGCCTAGAGCGCAAGTGAGGGGTTGTCGGAATGAATAGTTGCTGACGGTCCTGGCAGATTCGCGCGAAACGGTGTTGCAGCTGTATGTTAGGATGAAGCCGCATTCGTTAGCGACTGTACTTCAAGGTTGTGCGTTGTAAGAAGTTTCCCTTTTGGGATTGCTGTGCAGAACCCACGTTTCAGAACAAAAGGCTTTTGGCATCCTGCGGTATTATGGGTAAGTAGTGTACGGGGAGCGTGCACAGGAGGGGTGAGTATAATACAAAACACAGACCAGTACAGGGATTGCAGCCAGTAGCATGCATCGCGGCTTTGCACCCGGTGTTATATTTACCTCCGTTGTGCATTCCTATGATACCACATTATTGCTGTGACAAACACCCCTCGCATCCCACTCATACCCGAGGGACCGGGCCATATCTCACCACGTGCTTTTCCGTGTCCCCCTCTCACCATATATCTGCCAGTCGGACTTGCATTGCTGAGCTTCATACCGGGACACGATGCAGAGTAGCGGCCGGAAACGCGTTGGATTAGCGTGTATTCCATGTTACAGGAAGAAACAAAAGGTGCGTAGTTTTGGATGTACAAAGAAGAGGTACACCTAAGCAAGCCAAGCATTGTGTGCCTATCGCTCACGCCGCACAGTGCAATCGACGTTATCCATGCAACCAGTGCACCAAACGCCGCCAGCCAGAGGAGTGCACCTACTATACTTCGCAGGCATCGCACCAGACTCCCCAGACGGAGAATCGCCTGCACGAAGATGTACGCGTCGAACCGCCGCAAGAGGTCACCAGTAGTGCTGAAGTGGTCGTCGCATCAGCGGACAGCGCGAAAAGTAAAGACCAAACACTGAGCCGGGGAAGCGATTCACTTGCCGAACTATTTGCCTATGTTGAGCATAGCGAGTCAAATACCCTCGCCCTGATTCTCAAGGTTAGTAACTTTTCATCTTTTTACCACGCGATGTTAGCGGAGCGCGGGCCGAAGATCGAAATGCATACCCAGGTGAACGAAGTTGAACTAATCGATCCGAATGCGCAGATGGGTCTGAGCGAGGACGACGACGACCCGGTTGGAAACAGACCAATTCCCCTGGAGCTTTATGCCGAGATCGAGGTCCATATCAAACGACTGCCGAGCCGCGAGATCTTCGACTTTCTGGTCCAATATTACGTGACCGAAGTGCACTGGTGAGTCGGAAGATGCTATGACCGACGGAATGTTAACGGCATGTAGGATGGAGCAGGTGGTGTATGCCCCGTGGTTCGTCGCACAGTACCAAAAGTGGTGGACCTCAGGAACACCGTCGAGGGTATTGGACATTGAATTTGCTGTTCTCTTTCTCCGAATATGCTCCTACGCATCGCAATTTCTTCCTTCGCCGACTTTCACGATTGATCGTATCCGCGGCATGCCTTTAACTGACATCCGTGACGCATGCCACGAAATCGCTGGAGGATTGTCCGCGATTTGTCGGCAGCTCGATATGAGAGGCTCAGTGATCCGCATACAGCACTTGTCCATCATGGGATTGCAGCGGCAGTGCGAAGGACGCATCAATGCCTTTTGGGAAGCCCTCAGCGACGCCGTTCGTGTGGCGCAGCGGATTGGATTACCTCGAGGTCGCACAGCATGGAAGCAAGGGATGCACGAGTTCGACAAGGAAATACGGTGCCGGGTGTTTTGCAACCTCTACATATGGGACAGGTATGGGGCGTCTTCAAAGCCACTAGTACTACATCGCGCTAATCTATGCTGAATTGCGGCAGTCTCCTCTCCCGGCAGCTGGATTGCGACCCCTTCCTGCCCACCACCCTGACCCCGGAACATCTGCCGCGGATGCACCTTGAACCTCACGTCAACGATGCTGACGCTCCTGAGGGCTTCACGGAGCGCTTGATACTAGCCCGCTTAGCGAAATTCTGGAGGAGTTTCCCTTCGAGACCGGGTGCAGAGTATGAAGCGACGGAGGCCGAGGAGAGGTACGACAAGTTCTGTAAGGAATTCTTGGCACAGCTACCTCCAGTGTTTGCGTTCGACTTTAACAAGGACTGGGACGAGCGACTGGAAAGGCTTCCACTTCAGAGACAGACCTTACACATTGCCATATTCGATTTCCTCTGTCACAACTTTCGGCGGATACTGCTCTGTGAACCAAGCCAGGTACAGAGTCTCCCAGCATACAAGCAAGTGTTAGTGGCGTCCCAAAGGAGGGCGCTAGCTGCGGCGACACTGAAGACACTAGAAGGAGTTTCAAAGCTGCATTCTATGCTCGGCGGCTCGCATACCCGCCGCACGGCAATCATCCTACCAACGTTCGAGGCTGCAGTTGTTCTGGTCGGCCTGATCATGGATGTGAATTTCCCTGGAGCCAACATGGGCGAAGACGGACTTCCAAGGGCGCTCGATATCGATCCCCTGGGGTTGGAGAAGGCTCAGTTGACGAGGGACCGATGCTGCCGGGCCGCCCAAGAGGGGCTTGCACGGCTTCAGATGCTTGCAGAAGTCAGCGACATGGCTAGAGCGGGAGCCAACACTCTTGCCCGCCTCATGGCCAAGATCCCAAGCGGCGATATTCCGCAGTGGTACGCTCTCCAGACCCACGAATCCAACCTCAGTCCCTTTGACGACTTTTTCGAGACCTTTTCAGCTGGAGCGTTCCCCGTCTTGGAGGGTGAGCCCCGATGATTGGTTGGTCGCCACTGGGGTGCTGTACTGTAATAGATGATGATGCGTTTATTAGTAAAATTTACTAGACTAGACTATCTAAAGAAATCATAGATATATTGGTAATTCACGATACAGTCCACATGAGACTGAGTTCTGATATATACAAGAAAACAAGGTTATTTACGGAAACTGACTGAGCCAATGAGATCGAGATCCAGGGGTTGTATCGGAACTGCAATAGAAAAATTTCCGGACCGATGGTTGAGGAGAGAACGTCCGGGCCTCTGCACACATGTATGCGTCGTCCGAAATAGTCTACACCATAACCATCTTGTCGCATGTCAACCGTCCATCTAGCCTGAAAACAGACAATGATCCCTGTTAAGGTGCATGGTATTGGGACAACCTGATTCCCGCTGCCCTACATCATGCATGCTTAATCTATGCGCCCGACCGTTACCCACTTGCTGCTCTCGGAACACTAGGGAGGCGGTAAGATCTAAGCTGAGCAGGGGCAGTGGATCGACAATGCGAAAGCCCTTATTACAAATCCCGGGTATGTCGAGCCTCAAGGCTATGGACTATCTTATCACGACGCTTGGTTCGACCGAAGTTTGTCGGCCATGAGTCGCCTTGGCTTGGCTGGGATGATGCTCCTTCTCCTGTGGGGACATCCGGTAGTTCACCAAAAGGTAAGACACCAATGTGAAGCCCTTGATACTGATAGGCGGTTTTCATAGAGCGGATGTAGATATAAATACGTAGAACTTGTGTTGCGTTATGATGTTCTATCACGCAGAACTTCACATTCTCCGATCTTTTGCAGGCTGGTCTTCCTGCCGTGTTTTCAGAATTCTCAATCCACCCAGCCGTACTAAGAGCCTCCAGAACAACATGAATCTCTCTGAAGCAATTCGGGGCATTGGTAGCGAGCTGGTGCCTACATCAGCCGCTGCCCTTGTCCTCTTCGGAATGTTGTACCTCTTTTACGAGTGGATGCTCCCCAAGCCTTACCCAGGAATTCCATATGACCAAAAGGCAGCCAGAAGACTGCTGGGTGACGGCCCCGAGATGCTTCGCGAGGTGGGGCTCACGAGGGAGGTTCACATCTGGCTATTGAAGAAGGTGACTGAACTCCAGGAACCACTGTGCCAAGTGTTCATTCAGCCCTTTGCTAAGCCATGGATCATTCTGTCCGATTCTGTCGAGGCGCAGAATGTCATGACACGGCGACCTGAGTTTGAGAGATCCGACTTTGACAGGACGAGCTTGAGTGCGCTGGACGGGTTTCACTCGCGTCATCAGATGGGGGATGTTTGGAAGAGGACACGCGCGTGGCTGCAGGACCTCTTGAGCCCTGGGTTTCTCAACAACACAGTCAGCCCGATCTTGTACGAGAGTTCGCTCCTTCTGATAGACTACTGGGACAAGAAAGTTCGTCTAGCCAACGACCGACCCTTTGACTGCAACGATGATTTGGACCACTTTGCTCTGGACGGCATGATGTCGTTTGTCTTTGACAAGGAATACAGACACGCTGGTCTCATCCCGCAGAATGAGGCAGCCCGCAAATTGGAGCCCTCCAGTGTCGAGATCGGCCGCAACGGCGAGGCCAAGTTCCCACATGTGCAGCTTAACAAGTTCGCTGCCGCCATGTATGGAACTGTCGACACCATTAACGCTACGACCGCGACTTTCTGGCCGAGGTTGGGCCAGTATTATGTCCGCCAACGACCTGCTTTCCACAACGCCATTGCTACGAGAAGACAGGTCATAGAGCAGCAGGTGCAGGCAGCTCTCAAAAGGTTTGAGACCACAGGGAAGCCCGAGACGGCGATCGAGTTCATGTTGTTCCGGGAGAAAAAGGCTGCCGAGAAGCAGGGCCGCAAACCAGACTATACAAACACGGTCCTGAGGGATGAGGTATGTCTTACTATTTCCCCTTCCACCTCTTTACCACCCAGACAGGTTTCTATTCACCATTTCCTAGCTATTTCCACTAACACTGAGCAGATCGGAGGCCAGTTCCTTGCGGGCTACCACACGTCCAGCTCCACCCTAGGCTGGATCTTCATCCACCTGACGCGCACCCCCGATATCCAAACCAAGCTCCGCTCCGCCGTCCACGCCGCCTTCAGCACCGCCCACGCCGAAAAGCGAGTCCCCACCCACGCCGAGATGCTCAAGACCCGGGTCCCCTACGTCGACGCCGTCATCGACGAGGTCCTGCGCCTCCACGCCACCATCATGTCCCGCATGGCACTGCGCGACACGCAGATCTTCGGCAAGCACATCCCCAAGGGCGCCACGGTCTGGATGCTGTGCAACGGCCCGGGCTTCCACTCGCCATCCTTTGACGACGCGATCAAGAAGCGCGGGCCGTCCACCGAAACCGACTTCTCAAAGGACTGGGACGAGTCGCGTGACATGTTCACGTTCGAGCCGGAGCGCTGGCTGCGTCCCAAGAAGGGCGTCGCGGCGACGGATGAGGATGTCGAGTTCAACGCCAATGCCGCGCCCCAGGCCGCGTTTGGACTGGGCATGCGTGGGTGTTGGGGGCGGAAGTTGGCTTATGTTGAGCTGCGCATGCTGGTTGCGCTGGTGGTTTGGCATTTCGATCTGCTGCCGGTCACGCCGGCGCTGAACAATACTCCGGCGACTTGGAGTGTTATTCATCGCTCTGATGCGTGTTATCTGCGGATGAGACGCCGCAATGATACGGGCAAGTTGGAGTTGAACCTTTGAGTGGTGAAAAGGATGGATGGGAAATTGAATGACTAATCAAGTGGACATGATTCTATTTTGGTAACGAAGAAACATTCATATCACCCCTTTCCATGCTGTCCTCCTATGATGGATGATCTGGTTAAACATGTAGTGTTCTGGGAACGGATAATGAGAGTTTCCCCATGGTATAATATTTTGTGGGACCTTTTGTTGGTAGATAGAAAATAAGGACAGAAGCAGAACACAGAAACGTGCAAGAATGAGAAAGATTTGCTGTGAGTCAGATGAGGCTTGGTTGAATGCATGCAGGGTTCCCCGTTTTTTTCCCCCACCGTATGACCGTCTCACTTTTTTCTCATTGGACCAAAGGACAGAACATTTGTTGTTGGTGTACCGAGATTTGTGCAAGTGGATGACATTGAACCAGACCTCACATTTCCTTCCGGACATCACCACTTCATTCCTTCACGAATAGACATGATTATATCTCCTACAAGATTTCTATGATAAATTTATTCGATGAATAAACCAGGCCTGTTGAAGGGCTTCTGTCATGTTAAAATATACATGTTAAGAGAAGAAAGTAACCCCTTGAGCCCGTATAGGAGCCCATTATGCGACCAGGTCCCCCGATTCTTGTTTGGGCTACAATGCAACACCATCCCAGCCCCGGGCTAGGCGACCAGATGGAATTTTTTCCCGACAACGGCGTTGCCATTTACCCCATTGCAGCTACTGGGGCGCTGGCACCACCTTGGAACAGCTTCTCTCTGCGCATCGCGAGACTCAGGATAGCAGCAATAGCGCCACCGACAAGGACAAGGATATACGTTTTTCCAATGGCGCCGACGATGGCGGCTAGGACGCGCGACTGGAGATCCGGATCGAGGCTTTTGACAATGTCAGAGCGAGTACCCAGGATGGCCTGGTGGATTTCGTTGACGGACAGGTGCGGCAGGATGCTCTGGATCTTGGACTGGCTGTCGTTGAGGAGGATGGAGTTGGCAAGAGCGAGGAACAGTGTGGTGCCGAAGAACTGCGCCAAACCGATGATGCCAATGGCGGGAGCGATCTTGTCGACGGGCACCACGGCTTGCGCAATGGCAAACCCGGCCTGCGCAAACATGCCGGTACCAGCGCCGATAAGAAGCGTGAAACCGTATACACGGCTTATAGAGGTGTACTGGTCGACTGTGAAGGCCATGAGGGAAGCGGCCACGATGACAATGATGCCCCCAACCAGAAACCACGGCTGGTAGTAGCCTAGCTTCGACATGAAGGCGCCGTTGACTATGAAAAAGACTATCATGCAAACGATAAAAGGGAGCAAGCGAACGCCGGCGTCGAGTGGACCGTCGCCGCGCGTCAATTGGAAGAAAAGGGGGATCATAAAGGTGGGTATGTTGATGAGGGCGCTGGCTGCCGCCGTGCACGCGAGAAGAATTGACACGGTGCGATCCTTGAAGAACTGTACGGGGAGAAGGCGCCTCGTTTTGGTGGTGAGGAGATTGAAGACCTGTTGCACGCCCAGTGCAATGGCAAGCACACCAGCAACAACAAACATGGCGATGATTCGACCAGAGTCCCACGGCAGCGTGATGCCGCCCAAGTTAAGCGCGAGGAACAATGAGACGAGCGATGCACTCTGGAGTACGATGCCGGCGTAATCGATTTCTGCTGCGCGCGCGCGGAGCGATGTTCCGGAACGGGGATCTCTATCGTTGGGGATCAGGAAAAACCAGGCCGGAGCATAGACGGCGCCGATCAAGAGGTTGATGTAGAAACTCCATCGCCAGCCTAGACTTTTCTGTCAGCTCCATTGAAAAGAAACCATTCGCGTGGTTGTTTAGAGATGTATTAACCTGCCGGGGATTGAGCAAAAGCGCCACCGATGACGGGGCCTAGCACGGTACCGAGACCCCAGCCGAAGCCGGTGAGGGAGATGTAGACGGGACGTTCTGACATGGTGGTGGTGGTGGAGATGATGGTCATGCATCCAATGTATTGGCCAGCACCGCCTATACCAGCAATCACGCGGCCGAGGATCAGCACGTTCATGGAAGGCGCTGCGCCGCAGATGGCGGAGCCGACCTCGAAGATGAAAATGTGGAAGAGATAGAGCCACTTTGCGTTGAAGTTGCCGTAGAATTGACCCCAGCCCATGTTTGTGGCGGTTGCGCACAGCAGGAAGGCCACGCTGAGCCAGGCCAGATCCTCAATGTGGCCGAATTCCTCGATGAGCTGGGGCTGGAGAACGGCGATGATGGTGCCATCGAGGGCGTATAGGAAGGTAGACGAGACAATGGCCGCGATACACAGCGCCCATTTCCACCCGTGTAGATAGTCTGGGCGAGCTGGCGGTTCGGGCTCCTCACTCTGCTGCTTCTCGTCGCTGGGGACGTGCAAATCGGCTGGAGGTGTCGAACTGCCGTTGCCAGTACTGACGTCGGCCAGGCTGCTTTCCTTGGTCTCGTCCTTGTCTTGAAGCGCCGCCATTGATGCTGTTGGCAGATTGAAGTTTCAGAAGATGCTGAAGGGGGCGAATGCAACAATGTAGTGGGCGATGTAAAGGGCAGACATCAGGTCTCCATGGTTGAAGGTAGTTAAGCAATGGGGGAAACATGTTGCTGTTTGCGGCATTGAATGGATTGCTAATGCACCCCAGGATTCGTAAGGCGCCACAGACGATTGCCAGTGTTTGGGGGTGCTTTGGGCCAGTCACGTGCCCCCAAATGCCAAGCCAGCCATCGCCGAAAGCATGCCCGAGAATTCTCGGCCTTACTTCATCTGCAATTGTCAGCAGCCATGCACGCCCAATTTGTATGTCAGCGCTATCGCGAGACTCGAGCGCTGAATGCCGGCGTTGGATTTCGCATCCTCCTCGATCGCGGGGCAACAGGCGTCAGCCGTCCCGTGCGGGCCGAGCCATGGCGTTGGCGTATGTTTATCCACCGTCTGATACTCACATCACCCAACTGACCCCCTAGATACACGCACTCCCAACAGGTTCAACGGCGCTCGTCTGATTCGTCCGTCGGCTTCCTCTGACATGTGTCGAATATTGCACCCATGCCTCAGCCGCTGAAACTGCCGGCATAGCACAATGTGTCGAAACCAACCCGGAGTATGCCCATCGTCACGTCTTGGCATGGTGTTGACCGGTTTCCGCGAAAAACTGGTGCAACTTGCAGGCATCTTTGCTCTTCAATCCCTATGTTGTCGAGTGCATGAGGAAACCGCAGCTCCTTCTCAGCTGGTCCACTTCCCCTGCTTGATCCTCGTCGGAGCCAGCACAAGCTGAAATCCATCCTCGCCCGCTGCAACTGTTCATCTTCTGTCGATGCTAACCTGTTGTGGTACTCTGTTGCAGGTCTGCGTATCTCGCCTGAGATACTGCAGAACATGTACCTTTCGACAATGCCCGAAAAGGCGGCCGGCATATCACGGCACGATCCTTCATTTCCCTAGTTTGGTGGTTTTGAAGCAGGATTTTGATAAGGGAGCCGATTTCATGACATATTGCCGACTTTCGGGCGCTGCTGGACTGCACATATCCGTTTTACATTAAGAGATAAGACGGCGTGATTGGGATCCATCTGGCTTCACATAAAGAAGCAGGAAACTCTCATCCAAGCTTCTCACTTCACTGTCACTTGCTTTTTCTCAACTCTCCATACTACAATATACATTTGGAAGACGGAGAGCATAGAGGACCTGGAGTGGACTTTTCGTTCATAGATTTGGAACTCCAATTGTTTCTCGTTGTAGGCGGATCCTATCATTATACCCAGGCACCAACATGAAGTCTCAATCTCAGCAGCCTGAGCCGATTGCCATTGTTGGTATAGGTGAGTTTCTTTTCCCCTCTTACCCTTTCAAAATTCACATTTTACATTTCACAAAGAAACGAAAAGAAATTGACGTGGAATAGGATGTCGCATGCCGGGCGGTGTTCGCGATGTACCCGGACTTTGGGAATTCCTCAGGGATCAGAAAGATGTTTGGATGGAGTTTGATGAGCCACGATTCTCCGCCAAGGGCTTCTATCACCCCAACAATGATCGTCCGGGAACCGCAGTTGCTAGTCACGGATTTCTCCTGGACGAGGATCCATTACTCTTCGACCCTGCCTTTTTTGGCATCACAGATACCGAAACAGAGACTCTAGATGCTGCGCAACGCAAGCTTCTGGAATGCACGTATGAAGCCTTTGAGAACGCCGGTGACACTTGGGAAAGTGTCTCTGGTTCCAGGACGGGAGTATTTGTTGGCGACATTTGCTTCGACAACTACTTGGCGCAGACTCGTGATTGGGACTACAGCGGCAAATACTCCGCCACCGGTTCCTTTCCAAATATGCTGGCCAATCGTCTCCATTACGTCTTCAACCTCAAGGGACCAAGTCTTCTCATCAACAGTGCGTGTACGTCAGCCATGTACGCCCTCCATTTGGCTATCACTTCAATGCGCAATGGAGATTGTGACTCCGCCATTGTGGCCGGGTCCAACTGGATCATGGATCCGAACTGCCACATTGCCATGGGCAAGTTGGGTGCTTTGTCTGCCACCTCGAGAAGTCACACATTCGATGCATCAGCCGACGGTTATGCCCGAGGTGAGGGCTTTGCCGCCTTGTATTTGAAGACAACATCTCGAGCCATGAAAGATGCGTCTCCCATTCGCGGTCTAATCATGGGGTCGGCTGTCAACGCCAATGGCCGCACAAAGGGCATCACAAACCCAAGTGGGCCGGCACAGGAGATAGTAATTCGCGAAGCGTGAGTTCTTCTGCCACACCATTAATCATTCTTTTTTCAAGGTATCTGATAGCAATCCAGATACAACAACGCGGGCCTCGACCCTTCGGCAACAACTTTGCTGGAGTGTCACGGCACTGGAACACGTGTGGGGGACCCGATCGAAGTGCATGCTGCTGGCAATGTTTTTGGACCTTCTAGGCCAGATTCATTCGAGGACCGTCTCATCGTTGGGTCCGTAAAGACCAACATGGGTCACTTGGAGGGTGCATGTGCACTTCCTGCTATCCTCAAAGTTGTGGCTGCTCTCGAGGCTGGAGAGATTCCACCCACCCTTGGGTACAAGGAGGCTAACCCCCGCATCGATTTTGATGGCGCCAAAGCTAGGGTCAACACGGATGTTGAGCCTTGGCCTAAGGGTAAGCTAAAGCGAGCTAGTGTCACATCGGCTGGCTTCGGTGGCACCAACGGGCACTGCATTATCGACCATGTCCACAATGTCTTGCCAAACTACGTCAAGCCTGGCATCTCATCGGTAGAAGAGCTAGGTGGTACCAACGGACATGTGACTAATGGATCGAACGGCAATGGAATTGTCACAATCGGCGCAAATGGACATTCTACGAACGGAACGAATGGCACCAATGGTCATTCTCCGAATGGGGCCAGCGAGAATGGCGTAAACGGGAACAAGCACCACGCTCAGCACTCTCCCATCGTAGAGAAGCCGCAGATGTCCAGGACGGCGAATGCAGGTACTCGCCAACACGTTGTCTTCCCATTTTCGGCGCATAATAAAGAGTCCCTCAAGGCAAATATGGGTGCTTTGGCTCAGGTTCTTTCTCGGCACTCGCTGGCCGATGTTGCCTATACACTCTCCGCCAAGCGCTCTCGTTACATCCAGCGAGCCTTCTACATTGTGAACAAGGACAATACTGCACAGGCAGTTGAGCTGGCCCAGACCCCCAAGGTCTTTTCGTCTCCACAGCCACTCCGCATTGGCTTTGCTTTCACTGGGCAGGGTGCTCAGTGGCACGCCATGGGCGCTGAGCTCTTCGAATACGCCGTTTTCCGCAAGACAATTACGTATCTAGACCAGATTCTCACCATGCTTCCACATCCTGTTTCATGGACGATTGAGGATGTCCTTTCTGGAAAATGCGAAAAGGATCTGGTCCAAATACCTGCTGTATCTCAGACACTTTGTACAGCGCTTCAGATTGGTCTCGTGGACCTCCTGGCCTCGTGGTCGATTCTACCATCGGGTGTTGTGGGGCACTCTTCTGGAGAAATGGCCGCCGCATATGCGGCAGGGCGTATCACAGCAGCAGAGGCGATCACAGCTGCTTACTACCGCGGCTACATGGTCTCTTTCAACAAACAAAAGGGGGCTATGCTGGCGGTAGGTGTCGGCCCTGAGAAGGGGCTCGAGTACATCCACGAAGCTGGTTACGATGAGAAAGTCAGGATTGCCGCGATTAACTCCCCAGATAGCATCACAATGTCAGGAGATGCTGAGGCTGTCGAGAGATTGGCCGAAACACTGAACCAGCAAGGTGTCTTCAACAGACTGCTCAAGACAGGCGGACTTGCTTACCACTCCCACCACATGCTTCCTTTAGGTCACGACTACGCGGACGCAGTTGACAGCGGAAAGGAGAGCCTTGCGAAGAATGGCATCTCCGGACAAGGGAAGATGTACCCGAGAATTCCTTGGTTCTCGTCTGTCACTCCCGCTAAGGATATGACCATGTCTGGGCAAGAAAAGATGCCGACAGCTTATTGGAGATCGAATCTGGAGTCTCCGGTGCGCTTCACTGAGGCTCTCTCCAATCTATTGAACGCAAAGGAACTGGGAATCGGTGCCGTAATTGAAATTGGTCCTCATCCTGCGCTCAAGAGCCCCATAGGCCAGATTGTGAAAGCCTTGGGGAAGAGTGTACCACACGTCGCATCGGTAAAGAGAGGGGAAAACGGGCAAAAGGCAATGGCAGAACTTGCGGGCACACTTTTCGCTCTGAATGCTGACGTCGACTTGGTAGCTGTTAATGCTGTTGACGACGACCACGGTGGCCTCGTGCACGGCAGCACAGCAATTGATCTACCACCATATCAATACAACTATGGGCCGATCAAGTACCACGAAACCCGAGCAAGCAAGGAATACCGCCTTCGTAAAACTCCTCGTCACGATTTACTTGGTTCGAAGATCCCGGGGACAACTAGACTGCGTCCGCAATGGCGCAATGTGCTTACGTTGAAGGACCTTCCCTGGTTGGATGACCACAGGGTTCCTCCTCATGTCCTCCACCCTGGTGCGGCGCATATCGTGATGGCAATGCTGGCTGCCGAACACGCCTATAAGGACCTTCCTGGTGCCCTCCCAGTCACGGGGATTGCCTTGCGCAATGTGTCAATCAAGAAGACGTTGATAGTTCCCGAAGATGACCATGGCATTGAGATTGTCCTCAGTATGGAACTTGAGGATGGTGCAACGGCCAAATCACCAGGATGGGCTACCTTTTCTATTTCTTCGATAGTCCGTGACACTGAGCAATGGACCGAGCACTGTTCTGGTCTCGCCAGGGTCGAAGTATCCACCTTCCAAGAAGTTGCCCCCATCGACGCTACCATGGATGGTAGAGCGGTAGATGCAGAGACCTGGTACAAGCGTTTTGCTGAAATGGGTCTTCAATTTGGTCCCTCGTTCCAGGGCTACTCGGAAATTCGTGCAGACCCCATCAAGAACGTGGCCTCAGCCACCCTGGCCCTGAACACAACCAAAAGCTTGTTCCCCGGTGGGGAGTCAGAATATCCTATTCACCCTGCCTCTCTCGATCTGGTCATCCGTCTTGGGCTCATGGCCTGCAATGGTGGCCAGGCTGAAACAGGCAGTGTCCAACTTCCTATCCACCTGGATCAACTACGGCTCAAGCTAGGTGCGATGCCCAGCCGCGAATGGGCTACAGGTCTTGCAAAGGGCGAGCTGCGAGGCCTTCGTGGAGCCTATGCTCAGCTCCAAATGTTGGGCGAAAACGGGGATGTCATTCTAGATGTCGATAACATGCGCTTCATCGACCTAGCCAACGATCAGGGATCGTCGTCCGCCACCAATGAAACGAGCAAAGCTTTCTCCAGTCCGTTCAATCGTCTTGTGTGGAGACCCGACATCCGAACCTTGAGCAAGAAACAATGCGGCGCTTTGTTTGGTGCTTCCGATGCTAATACTGCACCATACGCTCAACTCTCGAAGATTATTGGCCTCATGGGCCACGCCAATCCTGATCTTCGAGTGTTGCAGATTGGAACCAGCCGTGACATGGGCGCTAGCGAGACAATCTTGAAGGCTCTCGTTGGATCGAACGGTATCAAGCAATACCGTGAATATCTGATAACCGATGTTTCGAATGACCTACTCCCAACATCAAATGCGGAATTCCGCGATGTTAAGAAGTCAGTGCTGGACATTTCAAAGGATCCTCTCGAGCAAGGCTGCAAGCCTGTATACGACGTTGTCTTGTCAGTCAATGCTATCCATGACTCTCGGGGCGTGGAGCAAGCTCTCCAGAACTGTGGCAAGCTGCTCAGACCGGGTGGAAAACTCGTCTTGCTTGAACCCACAGAAAGGAACTGGGAAGAGTCCTTGCTCAAAGCTGGGTTTAGCTCTGGAGCTGAATTGACGCTGAAGGGGCATGACTTGACCCTCTCCATGGCCACCCAGCACAGTGAGGAAAAGCAAACTGACCAAAGGATGCCAGAGGTACACCTGCTTCATGGAAGCAAAGGAGCACCGGCACTGCTGAGCCACCTCGCCAAGGAATTCGAACAGCGCGGACTGGCTACTAAGATTGTCCCCTTCGAAGATGTCCTAACTCTCGCATCAGACTCACGTGTGGTCGCGTTCTTGGATAATGAAAACCTTCTTCTTAGCGCGGATCAGCATCGTATCAACCTTTTCCAGCACCTTGCCGCTACCACTGCCAGCATGATCTGGCTTACATCATCTGGTATGGTGAAGGGTCGCAATCCCGATGCGGCGTTTGTTTCGGGTCTTTTGCGTACATTGGGTTCCGAAAATCCTGCTGGGCAATTCCTCTCCATCGATGTTGATGCCGATGACTTCACCTTATCTGGCGAAGACATTGGCGAGCTGGTACGCTCTGTGGTCGACCAAGAGCTTGCCCTCCACGCTGACAGTAGAGATAATGGGGTAAACCGTGAATACACATGGCAAGACGGCTGTCTGTGGGTTAGCCGAATTGTTCCCGATGGTGATCTCCAAGGATATGCTGATGCGGTGACCGCTCCCGACGACAACGAACTTGAGCTCGTCCCGTTGAGCACTCAGGGCCCAGTCCGAGCGGCGTTTGGAACCCCCGGTATTCTCAGCTCCTTGTATTTCCAGCCATATCTGGATCTTCTAAAGCCACTGCCCAAAGACTGGATTGAGCTCAAAGTGCTTGCAGTCGGTCTCAACTGGAAGGACCTGGGTCTGTGTACCGGACGGTTCGACCAGAACAACCTTTCCAATGAATATTGCGGAATCGTGACGAAGAAAGGTTCCAGCGTCAGCAACGTCGACATCGGCGATCGGGTTTATGGCATGGGCAAGGGCCATTTCGGAAACTACACGCGTGTTCCAGCCGTTCTTGCGCAGAAGCTGCCGCCGGATGTGGATCCCATCCAAGCGGCTACCATCCCCTTGGTATACATGACTGCTGTGTACGCTTTTGAGCATGTCACTCGCCTCAGGAAGGGCCAGAAGGTACTCATACAATCTGCCTCTGGTGGTCTCGGACTGGCAGCCATCCAACTTGCACGTTCAAAGGGCGCCGAAATCTACGTCACTGCCGGCACGAGTGATAAGACTCGCTTCTTGAACGAGCAGATGAACATACCCTCCAGTCATATCTTCTCGTCGCGTGACATCACAGATGTGAGGCGCATGGTTCAGGCAACGCGCAACGGCGGCTTTGATGTGATTCTCAGCAACTCCCAGGGAGATATGCTTTACGAGTCCGTGAAGGCATTAGCACCCATGGGCCATCTTATCGATGTCGGACGCTTGGATGTGACAAACTCAAAGAACATTGCCCTCGAGCTGTTCCAGAAGAGCGCCAGCTTCACATCTTTTGATCTTGGCCTGGTCATTGAGCGCGACGTCGAATTTGCTGGAGAGCTGATGCAATCTGTGCACGAGCGCTTCACTGCTTCCCGCATTGGGCCCGTCAACCCAACCACTGTGTCGGACGTCTCGCAACTTGACCAAGCGCTACTTCGCTTCTCCAAGGGGACCCATATCGGAAAGATGGTAGTATCCTACACTGACCCCAACTCCATGATTAAGAAGCAAAAATCCGTCATGCCTGCGACATTTGACCCAGAGGCTCGTTACGTCCTGGTCGGAGGACTGAGTGGCCTCGGACGGTCGATTGTCAGATTCATGAGCGATCGTGGAGCCCGCAACCTGGCCGTGTGGTCTCGAAGTGGTCCAAACAGCTTGACCACTGAATCCAAGGCTCTCATTGAGGAGTTGGCGGCGAAGGGTGTCGTCGTCCAGGCCATCACCTGCGATGTCAGCAAAAGAGACCAGGTTCTACGCGCCATGGAGCACGCCAGCTCTGACCGCCCTGTGCGTGGAGTCTTGAACTTTGCGGTTTCTTATCAGGACATTTCTTTTGACAAGATGACGGAGGAGAAGTTCCATGAAGGTATGGCGGCGAAGGTTTTCGGTACCCGGAACCTCCACGAAGCCACCGCGTCGATGTCTTTGGACTTCTTCTCTATGATTTCCTCTTTTGGAACCGTCTATGCATTCCCCACACAAAGCACATACTTGGCAGCCAACAACTGGCTCGACTACTTTGCGCGCTACCGACGACAAGCTGGATTGCCTGTGTCTACAGTCTCATTGGGTTTTATCAGTGATCTGGGTGCACTGACTCAGGACGCAGTCACTGTCAACCTCTTCACGCGCACCAAGGGTCAAACCGTCACAGGAAGCCAGGTGCTCCGTATGCTCGAGCCGGCCTTTGTGAGCAACATCAACCGCGATACCGCCCATGACCAAGGATGGACTGGCTACTCGGAAGATCCGCTGTCAGCCGCCAACATCGTAACTGGTATCGACCCTGCCATTCTTGCCGCCATGAAGCGAGACGAGGCCAAGGCCGCCAAAGCAAACAGTTCCTCCGGCTCGGCTCCCAGGTGGTACCACGACGCTCGCGTCTCTGTAATGTTGCGCGCCGTAGATGACGCATGGCGTCACCAAGCCGGCAACGATGCCGCAAAGGTCCAGGACGATAACACTGCGGATAAATCCCCTACCGCGCAGCTGCGCAGGCAGTTCCAGGTCTCGATCAACAAGGTCAAGGAGCAAGCGGAAAGCGGTAAAAAGACCGAGTACAACAACACTGTCGCTTTTGTCACCGATGCCATTCGCAAGACTGTCGCAGGCATGCTGTTTGTTGATCCCTCAGCTGTGAATGTGTCGGGTACGGTCGTGGACCATGGAATCGACAGTCTTTTGGCTGCCGAGTTCCGCAACTGGCTCCATGGCGCTTTTGGAAAGAACATTACCATGCTGGATTTGATGGATGCGAGAACCAAGATTGATGGGCTTGCCCAGAAAATTGTCGATGTGGCGGCGTAAATGAGCCTAAGGTTGTCTTGTTAGGCACTTCTCTTTGTACTCTGGTTAGTTATTGGACAGGCATTCTCAGGTTAGATAGGTGGCAATGGCGTGGTATTTTCCTAGTCATGGGAGTTTGTCACTTCCTTAGGGTTGTACATAGGATATGGAACGTATATCTTCCTCTTAGTAATAACGTAACCGGCAAGCGAGCGGCCCAGGCAAGCGAGCGGCCCACCTCGTCAACTTTTCGCGACGCGTCACCTATCAACTACAATGGCTCCACCAACTGCAACTCAATTGCCCTGCAACGAAGCAGATATCTTCCTAGCTATCTCAGCTGTTAATCAGAATCAGATTGAGAGTGTGCGAGAGGCTGTACGAACCTATAACGTCCCCCGAACAACAGTACGACGACGACGCGCTGGAATTACTACACGACGCAATTGTGAGCCCAAATCAAAGAAGCTTACCAAGCTAGAAGAGGAGGTTATTGTTGGATATATACTTGACCTAGATTCGTAAGGCTTTTTGCCCTCTCTAGGTGCTGTACGAGAAATAGCAAATAAGCTGCTTGCTGAGCGCGGCGCTGGCTAGGTAGGTAAGAAGTAGCCTAGGAACTTTGTTAACTAAACAGAAAGCCTTACTACATAATTCAACTAACCATATGATTAACAGAGAGCCCTCTGTAAGGATCCTAAGGCTATTAAGGCCTAGTTTAAGCTTGTGCAGCGTACTAAGGCATAGTATAGTATCTATAATAAGGATACCTATAACTTTAATAAAGCTAGCTTCCTTATAGGCAAGATATTATCTCACCTTATTATTACTAGCTTAGAGAGACGCAGCTAGCTAAAGGCTATACAGCTAGGTAATTATAAGTGGGTTAGTATAATCTAGGGAATCAATGCTACTGGGTAGCTGATCCCACTATTTATTATCTTTACTAGCTAGTACTACCTCTCTACTTAGTATAAGGGTAATAATATACTATATAATTAGGCTATTATACTTAGTAATAATGGCTGGACAACTAATAAGATAGGAGTTAATTAGCTAAAGTACTTTATTAAGTATATAGAGGGCAGGAAGGTTAGAGTATATTAGCTACTTATCTTTAATAGCTATAGGAGCTATAACTTAGTTAACTTTCAAGATATCTATAAGGAGAATAATATCTATACTCTCTATATACTACCTTATTTATTACACCTCCTATAGCTACTTAATATAGGCTACTTCTTACTACTAAAGTATAGGTATAGGTATTAGATTAAGAGCCTAATCTATAATAGTATTAATTATATTACTAAGCTTAAATTCCTACCAGCCTTCTGTACTACCTATAATTAGGTAACTATAAAGGATAATATCTACGTAAGCTTTCAAGGCGCTAGCCTAGTCCTAATTAATCTAGAGGTAGTAATATCTAAGCTTAATATAAAGCTTCGTACGCCAACACCACCTACGCTAGAGGCTACTACCTAGGAAGCTAAAACGCCTAGTAACGTGCTTAAATTAGATACTTAATCAACATTAATCTGTGAGTAGATATAGAGGTATTAGAGCTTATTACCTACCTCTATTATTACAGCGCTTAATCAGCTTAAAAAGGGCGCTAAGGTGATAGTATACTTAGCTATACTTATACGCAAGTAGATTACAAGTCTTAAAAGAGTAAATAAGGCTGCTATAGAGTATAAAATATATAAAAAGAAGTAGATCCAGAAGTAAGGCACCTTAACAAAGGTAGAGGGAGAGGATATTATTACTTAAAAGGAGGTTAAGTAGCAGATAGAGGGAGAAATATATTAGGGTAAGGTATAATTAGGTATAAGCTGGTAGGCTTTAGTATACTATATATACTATAGAGAGATAGGCTATAACTTATAAATGTATAAGAAGTATACTATAGATACTACTTAATCTTAGATATTTACTATATTAATATTATCTTATTATATTATTATAGTAGATTACTGCAAAGGTGTAAAAGGTTAACAAGGTGGGCCACTTGCTTACCTAGGCTACTTACTTACTAGTTATATTAATATAGATACTAAGTAAGTTGTATAACTAAGCAAGTTACGCACCTTATTAACTTTCTGTAACGCGTTATATATAAACTATAATACCTTAACCAACTATAACTTAATTGCCCTATAATAAAGTAGATATTTATCTTACTATCTCAGCTATTAATAAAAAACAGATCTAAAGTACTAGGCGCACTACAGTAATATATAACACTCCTAAATTAATAGTCTATAGCTAATATGCTGGCAAGCCTACCTAACGCAATTATAAGCCTAATTTAAAAAAGCTTACTAAGATAGAAGAGGAGGTAATTAAGAGATATATCCTTAACCTAGATTTGTAAGGATTTACGCCCTCTCTAGCTATTATATAAGATATAGTAAATAAGCTACTTACTAAGTACACTAGTAGATAGGTTAATAGAGACTAGCTAAGGAACTTTGTTAACTAGACTACAAGCCTTAAGATATAATACAACTAACTATATAATTAATAGAGAGCCCTCTATAAGGATCCTAAGGCTATTAAGGCCTAGTTTAAGCTTGTATAGTATACTAAAGAATAGTATAGTATCTATAATAAGGATACCTATAACTTTAATAAAGCTAGCTTCCTTATAGGTAAGATATTATCTTACCTTATTATTACTAGCTTAGAGAGATATAGCTAGCTAAAGGCTATATAGCTAGGTAATTATAAGTAGGTTAGTATAATCTAGGGAATTAATGCTGCTAGGTAGCTAATCCTACTATTTATTATCTTTATAGGCTAGTACTACCTCTCTACCTAGTATAAGGGTAGTAATATACTATATAATTAGGCTATTATAGTTAGTAATAATAGCTAGATAACTAATAAGATAGGAGTTAAGTAGCTAAAGTACTTTATTAAGTATATAGAGGGTAGGAAGGTTAGGGTATATTAGCTACTTATCTTTAATAGCTATAAGAGCTACTACTTACTTAACTTCTAAGAACTCTATAAGGAGAATAATATCTATACTCTCTATATACTACCTTATTTGTTATACCTCCTGCAGCTACTTAATATAGGCTACTTCTTACTACTAAAGCATAGGTATAGGTATTAGATTAAGAGCCTAATCTATAATAGCATTAATTATATCACTAAGCTTAAATTCCTACCAGCCTTCTATACTACCTATAATTAGGTAACTATAAAGGATAATATCTGCGTAAGCTTTTAAGGCGCTAGCCTAGTCCTATATAATCTAGAGGTAGTAATATTAAAGCTTAATATAAGGCTTTATACGCCAACACTACCTACGCTAGAGGCTACTACCTAGGAAGCTAAAACGCCTAGCAACGCACTTGAATTAGAGGCTCAATTAATGTTAATCCATGAGCGGATACAGAGGTATCAGAGCTTATCACCTACCTCTATTATTGCAGTGCTTGATTAGCTTAAAAAGGGCGCTAAGGTGATAGTGCACTTAGCTGTACTTATGCGCAAGTGGATTATAAGTCTTAAGAGAGCAAATAAGGCCGCTACAGAGCATAAACAGCGCAAAAAGAGGCAGATCCAGAAGTAAGGCACCTTAACAAAGGCAGAGGGAGAGGATATTATTGCTTAAAAGGAGGTTGAGCAGCAGATAGAGGGAGAAACGCATTAGGGCAAGGTACGATCAGGTGTGAGCCGGCAGGCTTTAGCGCGCTGCACACGCTGCAGAGAGATAGGCTATAACTTACGAACGTGCAAGAAGCGCGCTGTAGATACTGCTTGATCTAGGATATTTGCTATATTAATATTATCTTGTTACGTTGTTGAGATATATTGCTGCAGAGGTAGAGAGTTGATAAAAGTGCGCGACTCGCTTGGTTGCGCGACTCGCTTAGTATCTACGTTATATCACTTTTCAAACCTATGCTGCTGCACACGAACATGTGTGAAACACGTCTCCCATATCTAACATAAGCCCATCAGATGTGTAGCAAGAAGACATCACAATCTATTATTTCGTGCTTGCACGTCTAGTTAAGCAAGGAGGCCGTCCCTCAGATCCCCCGTACTGGGGTCAAATACGAGGTACACGGAGTATTTAGGCCCCCAGTCCTCCCAACACTTTTGAAATAGCGTTTTACCTTCTTACAATGTCAACAGTCTCTGCGAAAGGGATGCGGAGATGTTTTTGAGGTGCCACTGATTCAATGCGGTTGGAGATCCGACCATGGGGCTCCATGCGATGCAAACCGTGAACGCCGATCTCGCGTCTATCCGTATGTATCCGCGAGGCACACACACACACACGCAATGGCTGTATTATAGTACATTTTAGGTTGAAAGATACCTGAAGGTACAAGTGCGCAATCACCATTAAACGAAGCCGGCAGGCAAGAGTGAGGGCACAACTATCACACGTGTAAAATGCAAGTATAACTACTCTAGATACCCTCTCTATCAAGTTATCACAATATTCTCCTCAGGTGGCGCGCTCTGGACAGGTCAGGTGGCCACTCATTTATCCCTTACGTCATGTAAATACCGCAATTATGATATATCTGCACGTAGAAATTGGATCCATAGACGACGTCACAAAAGATTTCATACCATACCCTAATTATCACGGTCTCCAGTCCTTCCCTCTCCTAACTCTAAGAAGACTTTTTATACTCGACATATGCGAAACAAGAAGAAGAAAAGGAAGAAGAGGGGAAAAGCGAAGAAAGAAAATAATGGAGCATAAAATTCGTACAATTGCTGTTATGACTTCGAGATAACCTGGACATTTCCAAAAGACGATAACATATATTCAATGTTGTCAAAACTCAAAAGTATCACATTAGCGGTCTTTGGCGTTTCACCAGCAGCGAGGTCAAGAGCCCAAATGCTGACCCGGCAATGTTCATGTAAGACGCCCCAACGAGTTGCTTTGCAATCCCTTCCTAGACGCGGAGCCGAACAACGAGGGGGAGACTTTCAAGAAATTCACCGGTCTGGCGCTGGGGAAGGCCGAGGCGTCATGCAGTCCATGGCCATACCACCCATGGAGGATCCATTACACCGGGGTTCATCACTGATGGACCGAGTAATTGCGGCACTGCAGCAAACGATACAGACATGAATCGATAAGACAAGTCAGAGTCCGAGAGGCACAGCGGCATGCGCCAAGTGACCAATATGTCGCTAACTAAAAGCAGCACTGCAACGCCGCAATGCAGTCTGTAAGACAAAAGCGGGTCTAGATGGGACGAGCTTGCATCCTTAGAAGTTGCGCCTTCCGCTGGTCCTCTCCCCGCCCCTTTATCCCTGGGAGCCGACGCACCATGTCTTGGGCCACAGAACTGCAAGATCTCGGTAAGGTAGGGAAAAACATTGCTTGTTTATCTTTTCACACTGATCTATGGAAATGGAGAGAACAAGCCTTTGTTGGTGTTTCCAGGCGGAACAAGTCAAGTTACAAACCCATTTCTTTGATGATAATATCGGCAGCCTTCTCTCCCACAACGATAGCCGTGTTCATCGTGTTTGCAGCCACGTTTTGCGGCGGGATGCTCATATCCGCAATTTTGAGTCCCTCAACCCCGTACACGTTCAGATGGCAATCGACGGTACCCTTCTCCTCGCGGGGAGCCATGGCGCAGGTCCCCAGTGAATGCCACGTCGTCCCCACATTCTTCCGCAACCAGTCTTTTATCGCCTCATCATCCTCAGCCGTGTATTTGATCTTGGGAATATCCCCGGACGGGGCTTCATCAAGCTTGACTAGAGCCGCACCTGAGCCAGGTAAGAAGGCGGGATGGAAGCTCTCAACCTCACCGCGGTACGCCTTCATGCGGCGGAAGATCTCGCGCTGCGTTTTATAAGCCCACACATGCTTCAGGATATCTACTTCTTTGGGGTCGGAGAAGAAGCCAGTTTTAAAGTTCAGCTGGTCGTCGATCTCTGGCCCGGTCACGTGTATTGATCCGCGAGACAACGGGTATCCCGTAAAAACCGACGACGTAAGGTACTGCCCTTCGGGAACCAGCGATGGGTCAGCGGGGAAGCTATTGAACCGTCAGTTGCACCCGAAACTGGCAAATGAGCAATAGAAAACGAAACACCCACAAGTTGACAAGCGCCGACAGTAGTAGCGGTTTGTTGGGGTGGTCCTTGTACTCCTTATCCCAAGTCTCTTGGAATGCCTGGCCGAGCGCAGCGACTTCTGCGTCCGTAGGCCGAAGCTTACATCCGACGTCCTGAGCGTTCCAGCCCAAGATAGAGGCATTCTGCTGAATCTGCTCTGTGGCATTTAGACGGCCCGATATCAGAGCGTCGAGTGTCTCATTAGGATACAAGTTAGTATAGTAAGGGTACGTCATCAAGTGGTGATCCTGATAGTTCTCACCAACGCCAGGCAGATCAATCTTGACGTCGATTCCAGCCGCCTTCAAGACGTCAGGGTTGCCAAGGCCAAACCTCTCCATAACCGGTGGTGTTCCTAGCGCTCCGCAAGACAAAATGACCATCTTCCTAGCCTTTACAATACGAAGGGTACTGTCAGGCTGGCTCTTTGGCTTGTATTCGACGCCACTAGCCTTCTTTCCTTGAAAAGTAACACGCTTGACCTGCGAATCGACGAGCACATGCAAGTTGGGATAACTTGCACTTGCAATCTTAGGGTGAACGTATCCGTACGCCGTGCCCTGTCGGAGACCGTTCGTTCCAATGTAGTGCAATGCACGTTGGACACCATTGTTGAAGTCAAGACCCGACAGGTCCTCGATTTCAGGGTATCCGATTTGGCTGGCAGCATCTATGAAATCCTGGGTCGACCGATTCGCGCGATAGGTACCCTCGGATACGACGATAGGTCCGTCATAGCCGTGCACAGCGTCAGACCCTGGTCCGACGTAGGTTTCGAGCTAGAGTGCATCAGAAAATGTGTCTGGAAAATAGGTATGTTATTCCAAGGGGAACATACCTTCTTCATGTATGGAATGAGCTCATCAGTAGACCAGCCCGGCACTCCCCATGCCTCAAAATCATCGCGCTGAGCCCTTGAATACATCAGCAAATTGATAGATGATCCGCCGCCCAGGGTTCCTCCAGACGGAACGATGAGCTCCCGATTTGCGAGCTTCTCCTCCTTGACCCCCCGGTAGAACAGAGTGGCATTGCTCGTTGGCAAGAGGCCAGCCATGAACAGAGCTGGATGCACAACGGTTGGCACATCAAGGCTGTTTGGGCCCTGCTCAATGACTAAAATCGACAACTCGGGGTCTGCCTCGGACAGCCGCCCCGCAATAACGCAAGCAGCTGTGCCACCTACGCGGAGTAAAATCATGAACATCCGTCATAATTGGGAGGAACTGAGGAGGCAGGGCAAATACTGACCGCCAGCGATGATCACGTCGACCTCCTGCAGTCCATCTGGGAGGGTTTGATACAGGGCCATTGTACTCTGGAACGACAGGAAGACAGACAGCAGGCAGGGAATTTGGTTGAGAAGACTGGTTGTTGAAAGGTCCCGCTTGTTATAAGCATGGCTTTGTTGTTTGGCCATACTAATACAGGTGGCCCGTTGCGACGGTGAATCAGCCAATCATGCAATGGAGGCAGTGACTGAGATGGATAGATGGGGCTACCCAAGAAATAATAGATTGAGTGCTGCAGTCATGCGGCAGCGGGGTAAAATCTTCAAGGGCGTACTTGCGTGGATGGAGTACAGAGGATGCAGCACCATCGCTGTATCACACGGCCCCAGGTAGCATATGTGTACCTAGGGTATATACCTAGCACTCTTGGGTAAAGCATACCAGACCAGGAAATCCTGAAGTCATGATACGTGCATCCGTGCTGCTCTGCTATATAGATCCCCTTAGCTTGGTCGTTACCGGTAATTATTAGTTTCATGCAGCCACCTCACGAGTTGCGATGCTGAACAATTGCAAGCCGACCTTGGGAATAGATTCGGTCCCTAACCCAAGGCAGTGGGTGTAGGCTATGTGGGTGCCGCTGACGCTCTGCATGGGGACGGAAAGGCGAGGCCGGTCCAGGCGGGGTGACACTGTGTACGGCCAGATGTAGTGTAGGAATTATGGGGAACCCACAGAATGAGAGCCACAGCCGAAATTGTAGCCAATCGAGCTTTTAGGGGATTGGAAACCCAGCGAACAACTCCCCCAATATCAAACCAACAGCGACAGGCCCTCTACACTCAACCAGAGCCTAACAGCCAAGTCCCATAGACGCAAGGCTGTGGCATCTTACGGCTCCGCTTGGACGCCTGTTATTTCTGGCACGGCGTCATTCCAACGAAAGCGGCACAGTGCGGCGTAGGCGCCACTCAACGGCGATGGAAGCTTTCGCAAGTGCAAGCGATGGAGACTAAAAGACCTTGGATTTAATCTTTCAATGGATATACAAGGCTTCGATTGTGGCAGCTCGTACAAATCCCTTGCTTCTAGTCTATGTTCCCTTTTCGAGGGGACCTAATGTGTGAACTTATACTGAAATCTCTTGGCGCATTTTCTCGTATGACATCCGATATCGAGTACAATGCTAATCCCCCTTCCTTCAACGCCAAACACCGTTCGTACGTCAATCAGTTGCCGACCCGGGGTATTGAAAGCGACCGTGAGCTTGAAGTAGAGATGCGGACAGTGTATCTCAATGCCATGTCTAAAATGTGTGTAAGTTGGTTGGAGCTACGATCTTGGTATCCAGAGTGCTCACCTTCATTGGTTATCCTTTTCATATTCAGTAGTGTCTGTGAAGGAATAAACAGGGGTGCGCACGGCGGCTGATTCTATGTTCATGATAGCTAGGCTAGAGGCTTTGACATCTAGTATCGTATATACGGAGTCGTAGCATCTAGATCTATCAACGAACCCAGTTTCACTCTCCCATACCATAGTCCTTCACTGGCATGACACCTTCAACTTGCTAAACCAGTCTGTATCTGGGACGGCTCTACGTCATGGCGCACGGCTCGAAGCGGAGGCCGTACTAAATCTTCGTGACGAACACCCCGCAAATACTGATGGATGATTAGCAGGGACAGGGTAGGTACTAGAAGAGGTGCGTACAAGATATCCACGCCGAACAACATGGTCACCCTCGTTGTCTTCTTCCGATCAAAGCACGGGCTCCGCGGTATATACAGCGGCGGTAGAACATACCTACAGCCTATGTATATCTCTTGAAGTTCCCCGCAGAGGGGGGAAAAGGTGGCGACACAGATTGATGGAGACTAGGAAGTAGGAATCTATGATCTTTGTCCTACCCACAAGCTCGCTTAGCAGGCTCAATTAACTCAATTGGGAGTTCTTAGTGAATGACCAATGGGTGGTTGGCCGCAGTGCTTGAGTCTATATACGTGATTGGTGGCTGGCTACGGACAGGTTCCATACACATTCTGAGGTAACCAATCCAGTACTGCTCAGGAGGAACCCCTCCTCAGAGTTAAAATTTGACCTGTTAATAAGTTTTCGATTTCACATGGGGTTTGGTTATAGACCCAAACACTACTGGTCCCTGTACATAGACGCAAAAGTGGGTCTATTGTTGTAAAAACGCTAAAGTCTAACCGCAAGATCTCGCCGTAAAGTGTGCAAAGATCCTATCAAAATGAACGTAGCATACAAATCCGAATCCGATCCCCTGCTGCGATCTCTTTTTTTCTTTCTTTCTTTTTCGCTATTTTCTGAAGTCATACGCAAAACAGAACACAAAAGAGTGGACAGGAGACGATTCCACGAGGAAGAGCTCCAAAAGAATGTTGCCTAGAATGTCCTAATTGGAGTTCATCCCCCGACCGCAGCTCACCCCAATATCTCTCAACGACACTACTGCCTCAGCCATTTCAACCGCAGAGCAGGCATTAGTACCGTAGCAATTAAATCCCTCCCTAAGCAAATCAGTAAAATATCAACCACCAAGAAACCCGCATTTGGAGGGATGCGCTTACAGGATGATACGATCGACCCAATTGACATCGCTTCGAACAGCAAGACGAATGCCCTCTGCGATACAAGCCAACTGTAAAAGTGTCAGAGAACGGTTTTCTTTGTTTTAGAGTTGAAATGGAATACTTACGCAATTTACCAAGTTCCGCTTTACCACAGTGTTCGACACGATTGGAAGCTTCTTTGCACCAGGGGGTGTCAATGTCGATTCGTCTCGTTTTGCAATGACAGGTGCTGGTCCATTTTTCGTCCCGCCAGTGGGTGTCAATGTTGACTGGTCTCGTTTCACGGCGCCAGCTTGTTGTTCACCTTTCTCCGCGCCGTCGGGTGTCATCATTGAATCGTGTCGCTTCATAGCGCCAGCTTGTTGTTCACCCTTCTCCACACCTTCGGGTGTCATCATTGACTCGTCTCGTCTCAACAACTCGGTGTGAACCGGGCTAGCACCGGCGAAAGACTCCCCGAGAACATTGGCTGAAATTTCGATATCCTTTCCGAATGAAGGGCCGATGGTGAGGCAGAATGTTGTGAGATTCCCAAAATCCTCACGCGCTATGAGACTCCTAGCCTTGGTGATACCCGCAGGTACAGGGCTGGCGGTAGCGACGCCCAGGGCTACAGCTAGTGATAGATAGTATGAGAGCTTCATGGCTGTATGAACAGAGATTTATTGTAGAAATTGGAACGGGGAAGGCAAGTGATAAGAAGCGGAACAATGTATCGTGTAATGAAAGGCAGATAAGGAAGCGAGTTTATAAGAAAGAAGGAATGTTATAAGAAGGCAGAAATATTCTAAGAGAGAAGAAAGATTCTAAGAAAGAAGAAAGGTGGTAGTTGTGAAGTGTTTGACATCGGGTTCCAACCTGGCCCTCTTATATCATATCCGCAGCATCTACGTACATAGTTTGAAGTGTGGGCTGACCATTTTGTGAGGGCTGATCAAGCACAAGGCCAAAATAAGATACCGCATAGAGAATTCGATGGTCCACCAAGGATACATCTATTTACAGGAACAGAGAGTTGCACTTACAAACCAGACACAACGACAGCGTAATATGTTGGAAATTATACGAGCAAGCTAGCCTGTAGCGGATACCAAGTCCGTTGTTATTTCGCACCTGGCGGCGAGCTCTCTGTTGGCAAGACAATTACTCGTGTCCCCCCTCCTGACCGAGTATCCTAATTTTGGTTTCCAATTCTGCTCGAGATTAGATTCTTCGATGCTTAATTTTTCGAGGCCGCTGGCCTATCATGCACATGGAATCAGGCGCCTGTACGCACCACTAATTGGCTCTTAGCAGGTACTACCGAATATGGTTAGGATTGCCCACGAAGTGAGCCCTCTGGATATCCTACTTCCACACCATCAATGTCAATCTCTATAGCCACACCAATGTTGCATATTGAGTATCCAGCACATCTCTTTGCTTGTTGCTGAACGACATTCCTTAACATACCGGATTATGGTTTCTTAAAGTTCCATAATTAGATTGCTTTGAGGACTGCCCGCCTTAAAATGGCTATTGCTCAAATGGGCCATGAGCACGGTCTTGGTAATAGATAATTGGAGGATTCATTGAAGGATTTGATATGCCGCTAACTGATTACGTCTTCGTGAGGTTGTTTCACTGTGAAATGCCCAGGCTGGAAGAATGTTGGTGGATATGCACAGGTTAAAGGATATTGCTGGAGAATAGAAGCTGATGTCGGGCGCAAGCCTCTCACCTACACTTACGATACTGTAAGTATTTTTAAATCCCGTAATTAGACATTCGGTCATAGTTTGCTGCCCAATTGAGGAAAGGAAATGTCGAGAACGTGAACTAACCTATGTCAATCTTCTGGCAATTCTAGCAAGTATTTACTGGTAACCTCAAGTCAGCAGATCCGTGCAGCTGCGTAATCCAAGGATTGTTTCCAATCTCGGAAACGAAGACCTATGAGCTGCAGTTCTAGACTCAGCTTCGACTGTGGCTGTGGGCTAAGGTTGATCGTGGTGTCACATTGGGTTCTGAAGTGGTCTGTTGGTCCAAAATGTCTATAAAGACGGCGTCTTTCTCGCAGCAGATACTCACCAACCCACACTTTACCTGCCAACTGCATTACCAACTGTACAGCCATCACTTTAATCCACTTTCGCCACATTCCTTGTTACCCAATCCCAACCCCAATCCATCAATCAATATGCGCTTCTCCACCACTCTTCTCGCTATCTCCGCTGCATTCAGCATGACGGCCGTGGCCAATAACTGCTTCAAGGACTGGTTTTATTGTGGCCACGATCTGATGAAGACTGGTTAGTGTTCCCTCTTACATCCCGACAGCAGTATAGTAACGCACGTAATAGGCGAATACGAGCAACTTATCACCGACACTCTCAAAACCCAGGCAAAAATTGAGTTTCCTACTGAGGAGATGAAGAAACACACCCTCTTCTTCTGCAACGATGATGGTGGAATCACGTACAAAAAGATTTGCCCGTCTGGATGCGCTTTCGGTGGAGCGCAGACGAACGACTTTTGCATCGGGGCTGTCCAGTGATTGGGCATGGGACTGATTGCAATGTGCAGTGATGGTCCTCGAGATTGATTGCGATGTGCAGGAATTGGGCACGAGATCGATTGCGCTCGGAACGGATAGGCTTTGAATTTTTTCTCGTTTTGTCACTCTTTTATAAGTTGCAGATTCAATTATACACTCGTTTTTGTCAGCAGCTCGCCTAATGAGAATTGAACCAGAATAAGATCGCGAGGCTCCTTCGTTGATATCGTAAGACGATTTGAGTAAGGGAAATAAATGAGATGAGATGGGAATGCCTTTCTGTAAAGCCTAAAAAGAACGCCCAGGAATGAGGGCTCTAAGCTCAGTGTTGTGCAACGGTGGGCTGCCAGGACAGTAGCGACATGACTGTCAATGGAATATACGGGACTCGGACCACATAAGCCCGCCAAAGTCTACCACCGTGCGGATTAACTTCATGAACGCCCTTTTTGAGGGGACCTAATGTGTGAACTTATACTGTGTGAAGCTTGTATGGTGAAAGTTGATCGATTCCGTTGCTGACTAACTAGGAAATCTCTTAGCGCCTTTTCTCGTACACTAAAGGACATTCAATATCGACCATAATGCTCCCCCCCCTCCTTTAACGCAAAACACTGTTCGTATATCTATCCTTTCCTGTAAAGATGGCTACCAGGTTTACTATAGAAGAGCATTGGGCGTATATTATCATTAATCATCTTAATGGTATTGTGAACAAGTGTTACTAGAGGGTAAATATCTTATTTTTATTATTGTGGGATTGTTAAGTTGTTAGCCTATTAAGGATTACTCCTATAGTTCTTACGTGTTACCCTATAGTTTATCTTTTAGTATTTATTTAGCTTCTTAACTACGTATACATTGTTTATATAAAAGCTTTATTTAATCTATTATTATAATTAGTACTACGTAGAGTACTATATACTATATATCTAAATACTTATTACTATCTATACTATATATATCTTTGTAGTACCTTCTTAGTAAAGTAAAATCTTTCTCTATAGTAGATTTTAAACATAGAGCTTCTTACGTTTTAACTCTTTTTTCTATAGGTTCTATATCTTTATCTAGTATATTAAACACTAGATGTTGTAGTGCTTCCTCAACGTGTATCCGCGCGCCCAGGTTGCAAGCCGACCATTCATGCCTCAACATCGACGAAAGGAGGTTGTGCAGCGAGTCTGGAGATGCGTGGCGGAGCTGATTATGAGCAAAGAGCTCATACTCGCGGAAGTGGCCCAGATGCCTCACTTGATCAAATCGCCAGGGATTCACAGACTGTCGCCACGGGTGACGGCGGAAGAAGGCTTCGAAGAGGGATACACCAAGCGCCCAGACGTCGTCGGCGGTCCCATACTGCGTCCGCTCTCGCTCTGGGGATAGATAGCCAATTGTGCCGTGGGTCCCGGGGGAGGCGGGAATGTGCTCGCCGTCTGGAAGCTGAATCGCGCCGCCAAAGTCGAGGAGGATGGCGCGGTTGCTGTAGATGCCAATGTTCGCTGGCTTGAGGTCGCGGTGGAGCCATCTTCGGCTGTGGAGGAACTGGAGTGCAAGGAGCGAGTCCCGTAGAAGCGCTACGTAGTTGTCGGCTGGGAACTGTGCTGAATGGTAGTCGGCAAGGGTGCGAGGACACGCTGGAGTAAGCACCATGTATACGTCCTGAAAAGTGTCAGTGGTCAAGTTCTGCTCGATGTTGTCTGGCAGGAGCTCCTTCAGCGCGAGAATGTGCTTATAGTCTGCTTGTCGAGCTTCATGAGTGAGGCTCCGGAGGGTCTGAACCTCGTCTGAAACACTCTGCGCAGTTCGTCTCGTGTTGCTAACATGCTTAATCGCCACAACCTCTCCCCGGTCATTGACAGCAGAGTAGACTTTGCCCGCTGCTCCTTTGCCCAAGTTCTTCCCTAGAGCCCATTGGCCGATGGTTCGAAGGAGCGCATGTGGTGTTGGGGTCATGCTGAGGGACAAGACGTCGTCTAGGCTATGTGCCTTCTCTACATAGGCATTTCGAATTCGGGTGAATTCCGCTGAGCGGGCATACGGAGTGTATACAAAATCATAGACGAGGTCGCCAGCTTGAACCTTGGCCGTCGGCGTGGCAATGTGTCGAGGCGTCCTGGCGTCTACCTGGTTTCCGTCTACAGCCAGGTACAAATCCCGCGTGTTGGCTATGGAGATTTGCATGTGCCCGTTGAGGCCGAGCTGAAAGCGCGCGTGTTTGCCGCGGACGTTGTTTGCCCGCTTGTCGGACTGTAGCGTAAGACGTATATCGACACTGTCGTCCACTCCGCCACGCCCTTTTCCTGCGAGCCAGACGGAATCCACGTAAGCGTCTCGGTTGTTGAGGCTGAAGGTGTACGCTCCGCGCCAGATGTGATTGCTGTGCGCGTTGGCTTCCTCGGTGTCAGTGTCTGCTTCGGTGATGGAATCGCTGTCGCCAGCAACTTCGCGATCGAATTGCCGGAGGTGCAGGGCGGCCTCCGGGTCGTACGATTGCTTCAGACCAATGGACATGAATTTTGCAAAGGCCGGTCTGTTCTGCTGCGAGTGTTGGAGCAGCGATTCAGCGACAGCGCTGAACATGACTTTTGCCTTGGCGTTGGAGGGTGTGAGCATGGCAAACGTCGTGGGGTCCACATCCGGGTCCAGCGCGGCCTCCATCCTCCTCTTCACACCCTTCCGTGCGCACAGGTGCGTATAAAGTAGGTTGAGACGGCTTTCTACGGGTTTAAAGATGGTAAGTTGCGAGAGACCCAACCACATGCAGACTGGCCCCTCCGCGAGGTCGCTATCTGTGAAGACAAAATAAGGAGGGATGTGGCGGGCGCTAGCTCTCATATAGGCTAGCGCATCTATTAAACTATTATCTTTTGGGGATGAATGACAAAGCTCTCACGTGAGACTTATCACGTGCGGGCACCAACCCTAACCCTAACCCAATTCGTTAGAAGCAAGATCACGTGGACTCCTTCGCTCTCATCACACCAAACTCCTCGCCCACAACCACGCATGCTCAACCCACACGCCCACGGCGATGCTTCCAGTGCCGCACCCGGGCCCCCGCGCTGCGCTCGCAGCCTGCTATGAAGCCCAACACGGCCCTCTGCCTGACGTGGTCGAAACGTGCGGCCAGTCCCTTGTCGGCGGCTTCTCTACACCCACCTGGCCGCCGAATGCGACCTTCGATCCCGTCTTCTACGCACGGCTCTATCATGCCCTGCGTGTGCTTGAGGAGCGACAAGCTGTGCGCGCGACGCTTTACGGTTCTTCCCTTGCGGGCGAATCCCGCCTCGCGCATACGCCGCCACCCGTCCGCGCGCAGTTCCAGTCCGATGAGCATCGCAACCTACGCGACTTCATCAGGTGTCTGACGCCCCCGACGCCGAGCACCCTATGCAATACCCCGCCACCGTTCCTGAGCCCTAGTACTGTCGGCTCGAATGCCACGGCGTCGCCGCCGCCGATAGATACCCCGTCGTTGGTGGAGAACCAGCCGGCACCGAAGACGGCGAAGCGGAGGCTGGATGAGGATGGCTGCGAGATATTTTCTACTGCCAAGCGACTGAGAAGAGATGTGTCACCCGCGCTGGAGACAAGGATTCATATACCACACTCGCCGCCGCCGATGAATACCCTACCGTTGGGGGAGGCCGAACAGACACAGAAAACAGCCAAGCAGAGGCTCAATGAGGATAACTACGAGCCATATACTCCTATTACGCGACGAAAAAAAGCTGTGAGCAATGCATCAAAGCATTACATACCCTACCCAGCATCTATGCTAGAAACACCAATTTATATACTATCCCCCCCTAAACCCCTAAGATAATATAGGAGTTATATATTAGAACTATTAATATACTTATATCTATCTTTATTTAAGTTAGGGGTTAAAGGTTTTTAAAGCTCTACTTATATTAGGTTAGGGGATATTAATCTAATATCCTTAAATATAGGCTAAGCTTTAAATATATTAGGATATACCCCTAGGTCCTTCTATCCTACTAAGGGGGGGGGGGGTACCTAAACTTACCTAGCTAGTTTACTCTAAGGTTTCTCTATAACTAGCCCCTTAGTATCCCTCTAGCTTAGTTAGCCTACTAGTACTTTCCCTCCTTCTATATTAGATAGCTTTACCTTAGTTCCTTTCTAGCTCCTTATCTACTATTTTATTATTATAATCCTATAAACTAGAAGAGATTTAAGGGATCTTATCCTATTATTATATATAAGTAGGAAATAGGGGTATAGAGATTAGGGAGGTAATAAGGTATATTAAGTATATATAGATATATAAGTTTATAGATCTATAAGAGATCTAAGCTAGGTATATATAGTAATAGATTATATAATATATTATATAATCCTACTTATACACCCCCCTAGGTTTAAATAAGTTTAAAGCTAATAGTGATTATAGGCTACCCCCTAATATATCTATTAAAATCAGAGCTACTTTGAATTATCCTACTATAGTAGTAGTAATCTACTAGAATATAGGCCTATAGTAGAGTAGTACTAGGTAGGGATTATCTACTATTATAGTATAAGTAATCCTTACTCTATACTCCTAGGTATCCCTAGTAGTAGGATATCTCCTAGAGTATATATATAGGATCTTTTGCTTTAGTAGTATTAGCCTTAATAAAACTCTCTAAAACCTTATAGGTAAAAGAAGAGAAAGAGTATCCTTATAATAGATATTTAGTTAAGTATATTACTTAGTAGGTTAAGTATATTAATACTTAGTAGGTTAAGCATAGATTGCTTAGTAGGTTGCTCTATTAATTAAGTAGGAATTAGTTAAAGTATAGTAGTAATAGCTACTTCTTATATCTCTACTAAGGCAGGAGTTTTATAAGGCTATTAGCTAGCTAGCTAATTATTTGTGTATATAATAGGCTAATTTAATTATTTTGAACTTCTTGTTAAAGCCAGTAATAATAGATATCTACGTAATATAGTAATATCTTAAGATATAGTATTACTATAGTAACTAGCCTAATTATTTATTAATTATTATAGTATAGTACTTACTTATTACCTAGATTAAATTTAATATCCTTAAAGAGTCTCTACTACTAGATAAGCTTAGTACTAGCTAATAAGGTAGTAATTAGCTCTACTTTAGTAGTTAATTTAGTAATATAATACTATAGTGTAGCTTTCTAATTAATAGGGCTACTAAATAGGAAGAAGATATACCCCTAAGAGCTTTTATAGGTTACCTTGTAATTAGTATATAAAGTATTAGAGGCTCTATAGAAATCTAGTTCTTTATAATTAGCTATATAGGCTGAGTTAGTTAAGATTAATAAGTTGTAGCAGATTAATTAATCTTTTAATTACTTAAGGTATTTAATTACTTAATAGGCAGCATTAATATATTATAGAGAAGGATTGGTAAGGAATTCAGCTAGCTTTAAATAAGCTTTTATAATATTAGGTCTTATAGTAGTAGTAATATAGCTGATTAATCCAATAAGCTAAGCATATTAATAGATATTATTATTATCTATAGGTTAATCAGATAGAAGCAGCACCTTAGGTAGAATTAGAGTAGTTAGAGGTTAGCTACTAGGCTAAGGCCATTAATATTTAATAGAGATCTTATTAATATATACTTATTAAGATAGCTATATTATTCTAGTTGATTAATTACAATAGATCTGAATACTATAGAAGGTATTAAGCTCTCCTAGAGATCTAATCTTATATTGGTATAGGAGCTTATATTTGAAGTTATTAAGGGTAGATATATAGGCTAGCTTAGCTAGTACTATAATATCATTAATATAGAAGAATACTAGGAGCTTATTATTTCTCTATAGGTAGGGAGTATCCTTTACCTTATAAAGGCTAAGATCTATAAGAGACTTTGTAAGCTCCTTATACTAGAGTAGTAGTAAGGTCTTAAGGCTATAGAGCGCTTAGTATAGCTCCTATAGATAATTAGGATCTATAAATCCTTCTAGTAGATAGTAGTATATAGGGCTAGTAAGTAGAGCATTAGTAAAGGCGTTAACAGTATTATACTGTTGGATCTCTATATTAAAGTAGGCTGTAATAGCTATTAAGGCTCTAAATATTTATATTGCTAGTGTAGCTATATAGGTATCTTTAGCTATTAATTAAAGATTACCTTGTATATAGATTTGAGCTTTGTATTTCTATAGATATTTATTACTATTAAGCTTGTATTTAAATACCTATTTAAGTGGGAGGACCTTGTCAATCTAAGGATTAAAGTCTTTCTATGTAATTAGGTAGTATATTCCTTTATACTTAATTATTAATAGCTTATAATATATAGTAGCTATAAAGCCTTGTTTATATAGATTAGGTAACTTTATTATATCTTAATAGAGCTGAGGCTCAGGTAGTAGATCAGCCTAATTAAAGCGTGTTTTAGTTACCTTAATTAAAGCAGATATAAAGGTTAACTAGTACTTATTAATAAAGAAGCTACTGTTCTTCTTTTATAATAGCTTTCTTAATCTAGTTAATCCTTTAGGAAGGATGTAAGATTACTATAGGTTAGTATTAATTAGTGTAAGGTACATGTATTATTCTGCACTTAATAATCAATAATGTTAATTACTTGCACCTTTTGGTTGTACTAGCATAGTAGTGCAGAGCTTCGCTTATAACAATTAGCTCTTAATTTTATATAGTATTTGTATTAGTAGAGTTATACCTTTTATACTTTTATAATACTTAAGTATTAGCTATAGTAGCTTTATTATATAGCTATTAAATATTACTTATAACTAAGGGTGTAGATTATATACTTAGCATAGAGCTAGTTGATATATATTAATCTAATTGATAATCAGATAGAGATACTAAGGTATCTAGAGTAGGAAGTATTAGTATATAATTAGATTTGTTGTGATTTAATACTAGATCCAGATTAATTATATTAGGGGTTAATTCTACAGTTAGATTAGCTTCCTTATCTAAAGACTCTTCTAGATTAATAAGAGCTAGGAGGCTGTATATATATATAACCTAATTAAGCTCTAATCCTTATAGGAGATAATCTGAATTATCTTAATCCTAATAGAAGAGGTTCTCCTTAAATATAACATTGTGTATTTGAATTACCTTACCTTAATAAGCTTTACTTTTTACCTTTAGTAGCTATATATAATAGATATTAGAGGCGTTGTAGCTAATAAGGTAGCTAATTAGTACTTAAGGTATTAGCTTATTACCTCTAGGTATCTGTGTATATAGTGCGTAGGCTTAGTAGCTATATATTCTTAGGTAGGCAATTAAGGGCTTCTTATTATAGGCTATCTTAAATAGAGTCTTCTAGTTAATTAAGCGTATAGGCGTATAATTAAGTAAGTAAGCTATAGTAATATAGGTCTCTAGTAATAGTATAAGAGGTAGATTTACAGTATCTCACATTAATTAAGATTAGTTAATTAGATTCTTACCTAATTATTCTATAGCACTATTCTACTCCTCTATATAAGGTGCTCTAATCTAGAATTTAATGCCTTCTTTAAGGTAGTAGGCTTAAGCAGAGTTATTATTAAGGCTATATCCTTGCTTATTATTAGTAATTATAAAGGTAATAGTAGTATTGAATTTATGCCTAATTAAGTAATTAAGTTACATAAGTACCTCTAGTAGGGTAGCCTAACTATTATAGGTAAATTAGTTAAGGGCTTAACTAATTTAAAAGTGGCATATGCTTAAAGAAGACTAGGGGCTTAACTAATTTAAAAACTTCAAGCAAATTAGTTAAGGGTACCTATAATAAGAATAGGAAATACAAGGTAGGTAATAGGTGCAAAATAGCATAGGGAATCTAAATCTAAGGTTAGATTTAAAATATACCTAATATTCATAGAGATGCAAGCGTTTAAGGTTAGGGAGTAGAAAAGTTTTAATATCCTTAGGGTTAGGGTTAGGGTTAGGGTTAGGGTTAGGGTTAGGGTTAGGGTTAGGGTTAGGGTTAGGGTTAGGGTTAGGGTTAGGGTTAGGGTTAGG